>LGRX02024780.1:0-51867 GCA_001247695.2 Cymbomonas tetramitiformis | reverse complement strand
CCAATCTGTGCCGGCAGAAAGGTCGCAGTCCGTCGAAACTGGCTCAGCAGCGGGATCAGTGCTGCAGCGACGTGTGGGGTGGCGTGCTCTTGGCCAATCTGTGCCGGCAGAAAGGTCGCAGTCCGTCGAAACATCCTCCGCAGCCTCGCAGTGCTGCAGCGACGTGTGGGGTGGCATGCTCTTGGCCAATCTGTGCCGGCAGAAAGGTCGCAGTCCGTCGAAACATCCTCCGCAGCCTCGCAGTGCTGCAGCGACGTGTGGGGGTTTTAAGGCGGTGTTGAAGTGTGTCTTGGGTGGGCCCGGTGTTGCCGTCGGACGCGCATAGCAGCGAAATTGCTCGTGGTGACGCTTGTTTCGGGTACAGCGCGTCATTCCGGCATGTGGCGCCCTTCAGAGGATGCATGCGCTTCAGGCGCAACGAGCACTTCAGGTGATACGGGGCGGAACAAGCGGTGTGCGCGTCTCGGGTGATACACGTGTTTCAGGCAACAGGCGCATTGCAGCAAATCGAGCATTTCAGGCGATGCGCACATTTCGCGCGCAGCGCTCCTTTCAGGCGAACATGCCTTTCAGGCGACACGCGCCATTCTGATGATGCGCGCCATTCTGGTGATGTGCGCCGTCTGGGCGAAACGCGCCTTTCAGCCGGTGTGCGTCGTTCAGGCGGTGCGCGCCATTCAGGCGAGTCGAGCGTTTCGGGTGATACACGTGTTTCAGGCGCCAGGCGCATTGCAGCGAAGCGAGCATTTCAGGCGACGCGCCAATTTCGTGCGACGTGCGCCTTTCGGGCGATCATGCCTTTCAGGCGACACGCGCCATCCTGGTGATGCGCGCCATTCTGATGATGTGCGCCGTCTGGGCGAAACGCGCCTTTCAGCCGGTGTGCGTCGTTCAGGCGAGTCGAGCGTTTCGGGCGATACACGTGTTTCAGGCGCCAGGCGCATTGCAGCGAATCGAGCATTTCAGGCGATGCGATGCGCACATTTCATGCGATGCGCACATTTCAGGCGATGCGCGCATTTCAGGCGATGCGCACATTTCAGGCGATGCGCCCATTTCCGGCGATGCGCACATTTCAGGCGATGTGCACATTTCATGCGATGCGCGCATTTCAGGCGATGCGCACATTTCAGGCGCCAGGCGCATTGCAGCGAATCGAGCATTTCAGGCGACGCGCCAATTTTGTGCGAAGTGCGCCTTTCGGGCGAACGTGCCTTTCAGGCGACACGCGCCATCCTGGTGATGTGCGCCATCCGAGCGAAACGCGCCTTTCAGACGGTGTGTGCCTTTCAGGCGAGTCGAGCGTTTCGGGCGATACGCGTGTTTCAGGCGACAGGCGCATACCAGCGAATCAAGCATTTCAGGCGACGCGCACATTTCGCGTGAAGCGCTCCTTTCAGGTGAACATGCCTTTCAAGCGAAACGCGCCATCCTGGTGATGCGCGCCATTCTGGTGATGTGCGCCGTCTGGGCGAAACGCGCCTTTCATGGTGGAACGCGCCTTTCAGGGCAGAACGCGCCTTTGTCGGGCCTTTCATGTGAGGGCAGGAGTCAGGAGTCAGGAGTCAGGGAAATGGAGACAGGAGGTATAAGAGTGAGTAGGGAAGAGCGCGCTTGCGGAGTCGGCGAGTCACTGCTGCCGGTGGGCTGCGAGCTTGAGGGTGACGTGCGTTTGCTGTGGGTCGATACCCACCAGTGAAGTTGGTTTCGTGGACCTGCACACCAAGCCATACAGAGCCTTCATGTCCCGCAGACCTGCACACACACAGACCTGCGCACACACACACACACACACAGACTTGCACACACACAGACCTACACAGACCTTCATTCAGACCTGCACACCGAGCCATTCAGAGAGAGACTCTGTATGGCTGGAAGGGCTGAAAGCAGGTGTCGCAGTTGGTATGGCACTTGAAAGGTCGCAGAGCTGCGCAAAGCTGGCGTCTCAGGCGCCGTGGCTGCGAAGCACTGCACCCGTGCTGATGAGTCACAACAGAAGCACCCTCAACAAAAGTTGCTGACCCAATCTGCCACAAAGTTTGAAAGACCATGTCAGGCATGCACACGCTGGCCTGAAGTGCACTGAGCCTATGGCTGCCGTGTCACTACGCGCGCGAGCCTGGTGCCATCACATAGGAGTTCACACACAAGTGAAAACAAAGGAGATCCGAGGAATAAGTTTCAAAACCAACGAAGAGGTTCGGCACCCTGTTAGGTGATACCGTTCCAGCAGAACAAACAACACTTTGCAATTGGGCATTCACTGCGGCTCTCGTGCCGTGCGCCCAGGTCGCAGCACGAGCGGCTCCTGTGGTGAATGCCCCCAACCTGCCACGAGGCCAAGTTGGTGCCCTTCGAGCAACCAAGCACAAGTTCCCGTCGACAATTATGAAAGAAACTACGGGCAAAGGCGTGCTTCGAGCACACGCATGGCAAAAAGGCATGGGTCAGGTGTCCAGACCCGAGCTGGCGCGTCGCCAACCATGAATTCCCACAACCTGTCATACAGGCCCGTCGGGGATTTCACCGTTGCCAACGCCCACAAGGGTCGGATTCACAAATACAAACACAATGAAAACTGAAGGAACGACATTCGGCTGCAATGCTGTCAAAAGGTTGCAGTCGGGTGTTTGGACTCGCGCTGACGCGCCGTAAGCCGTGAATTCCCACAACCTGTCACACAGGCCCGTTCGGGGAATTCAACGTTGCCACAGCCTGCGCAGTTCGAATTCACAAAAGTTAACATCATACAAACTGTGGGGAAAACATGGGTGCGGCTACAACCTCGTCAAACAGCAAAAGTCAGGTGTCACGGCTCGAGTTGGCGCGGCTACGGTTGTGCATTCCCAAACGCCGGTCACATACGCCGGTTTGAGCGTATTCGGCAAGCAAGCCCTGCGCGGTTCGAATTCGCAAAGCAATTGGTACGAAATATGGCACAAAAAGGCCGAGCGCATCGTGCACACACGTGAATACCGCTGAGAGTGCCTGTGACGGTCCGCCGTCACGGGTGTGAATTAATGACAAACGCAGCTTCGGGCTATCTCGCCGCTAGGCGCTCAACGGGAAAAATGCCCCTCTGCGGGAATTCGTGAGCGTGTTGTGAATTCGTGAATGTTTTCGGAAAGCTGAGGATCTCCAGCGCTGCGGAACGGTGACATGCGTTTCTACTGCTATGCCACGTAAAACATGCCAAGCGGCAACGCGCTTCTGCCGCGCCGGCTCGTGGATTCGCAAAACGGGCGCGGGCCTAACTTGCACTCGCAGACTGTAAATTCAGGCTCAGATGG
Source organism: Cymbomonas tetramitiformis (assembly GCA_001247695.2). NCBI lineage: Eukaryota > Viridiplantae > Chlorophyta > Pyramimonadophyceae > Pyramimonadales > Pyramimonadaceae > Cymbomonas > Cymbomonas tetramitiformis. Next base: position 48,574 of record LGRX02024780.1, on the reverse strand, counting down.
AAGCATGAAAAGCAGAAAGGCAAACGAGCAACACAGGGGGCAACTCACAGATAAAGCAAGCACAACGTCACGACTTCGCACATACGTCAGAGTGGCGTGACGGCACTCTGGGGATCCGAACCAGACTCTTACAAACTGCTAGTGACAAAGCTCTCATGTGGATTCAAAGTATATGTATGCAAATATCACATTTAATACTAGGCCACAAGAGGCGAATATCACTATACCGCGGAATGGTTTTGAAAGGTTCGGATCTAACTTTTCGAAAGCAGAGCTAGCTAAATACTCACGCGAGCATAGTGAAAGTCCGTGAATGCCATTGTCGTTTCGGATGCCCTGTGACCATTGGTTCCCGGTGACAGCGGCGTTTGGTGTCAACGCGCGCTTGCGTTTGCCCTGTCATGCATTGCCGAGACGTCATGTGTGGTCGTGTCGTGATGTCACTTCGCGTGATGTCGTGCTCGACGCTCTGCGGTTCTCGCGGATCGGCACGGGCTGGTCGCGGCGACGTCGATGTAGCGCTTGGCGAGGCGTCGTGCATGATTTAAACTGGGAGGGCGATCTGAGCAGGAGGGTGAACGTGATATGCTCCGGGCGCTCGAGCGGACAATGAACTGGGGTAGGACCGTGGCTGAGGGGGGAATGACAATTACTGAAAAAGGGGGTCATGGCTGGGGCGTTTGCTGTCGGCTGAGACGGGCGCGATGGGGGCAACTGCGGTGGGGTCTGACATGGGCTGCGGTAGCGTGACTGAATATGGGGGGTGTGACAGGCCTTTCAGGGGTGCCCGAGGGACCCCTTCTAAGCGTGTTCATAGTTGTGACACCCCGAAACGCCCACGGGAATCTGGTGGAACGACAGGGGTGAGCACGAAACACTACGTCGCGCTCCTGGAAATTCTGGCAAAGGAGCGCTACTATGTGAAGTTTTACGAGAATTTCGCGTGGGCCCAGGTGAGTTTGACCAGCTGCAATCTCAAAGACTCAGTACAAGTTGCTCAGCATTAAAACGAATTAAGCACCTAACATCTCAACGCAAACCACACCGTGAATTGACGAGCAGTGCAGTGTTATTTTCACGATCGAAAAAAGCAGAGCGGGGAGAACCGGAAAACACATCTCACTCCAAACAGATACACGGTAAACACGAAGCAAATTCTTGTAAAAAGCTTTGGGAACAAAAGGGGCGAACATTCGTTTGTTTTCAATTGGGGAAAACAGGAGGTGGAATTGGACGCGGAGGAAGAGGAAGGAGAGCTCGCCGAGGAAGAGGAGGTACTTTCTTTTCTTCAATAACCGCACCTCTAAAACCTGACCTGTTGTTTGTAAGCTATGCCGATCTCAAAAGAAATAGAACACAAGAGAGAACAGTTATGACAGAAAGTCAAAAACAAACAGAAAATAAGCAGAACTCACAACACAAATGTACAAACACGGGCACCTCATTACGGTCGCAACACTTTTATACTTCGCACAAGCTCCCCAGTGAACTTTGGTTACAACCTCCGGTGTGCTTCAGAATTGAACCGGCACCTTACTGCCTACTCAACGCACTTAAAAACAAGCCCACTAGTGTCAGTGGTACCCCGCTGCTGCCTGTCTCTCTTACAACAAACAGGAGTGAAAGGCCTGAGGCATATGCCGCTCATTACACACAGGTCTTAAGGGCTGGTTGTACCCAGCCGCCTGCCTCACACAAGATCGAGGCGCCAGCTGCATACACGACTTACCACGCACAGGATTGAGCGGCCTGTTGCCCATACTACTCACCACACACAGAACAAAGCGGACCACAGATTGTACAACTCGGGTTGCTTTAGCATTGAATCGGCACCTTGCCACCTGTTTACAGCACTTAAAAACAAGCCCACTAGTGTCATTGGTGCCCCTCTGCCGCTCATTTGGCTTACAACACACAGGAGTGAGAGGTTCGAGCCATATGCCACTCATTACACACAGATATTAAGGGCTGGTTGTACTTGCCAATTGCCTCACACGAGATTGAGAGGCAAGCTGACTATACAACATACCACGCGTGGGATTGAGCGGACTGTTGTTCATACCATTCATTGTACGCAAAACAAAGCAGACTATAGTTTATGCAACTCGGGTTGCTTTAACATTCTAACGGTGCCCCGCTGCCTTCTCACCGCACTTAAAAACAAGCTCACTAGCTCCATTGGTACATCTTTGCTGCCTGTTTTTCTTACAACACACAGGAGCAAGAGGCTTGAGGCATATGCCACTCGTTGTACACAGGTCTTAAGGGCTGGTTATACACGGCACCCGCTTCACACAAGAACAGGAGGCAAGTTGACTATACCACTTACCACGCACGGGACCAAGCGACCTGTTGCTCACACCACACACCATACACAGAACAAAGAGGAATACAGCCTGTGCAACTCGGGTGGCTTTAGCATTGCACCGGCACATTGCTGCCTACTCACCGCATTTAAAAGCAAGCCCACTAGTGTCATTGGCACCTTTTTGCTGCTTGCTTCTCTTACAACACACAGGAGTGAGAGTCTCGAGGCATATGCCACTCATTACACACAGGTCCTAAGGGCGGGTTGCACCCGGCACTTGCCTCACACAAGATTGAGGAGCCAACTGCACATACCACTTACCACGCACGGGATTGAGCGGCCTGTTGCCCATACCACTCACGACACACAGAACAAAGCGGACTACAACTTATGCAATTTGGGTTGCTTTAACATTGAACTAGCACCTTGCAACCTGTTCACCGCCCACTAGTGTCATTGGCACCTCTTTGCTACTTGGTTTTCTTACAACACACAGGAGTGAGAGGCCCGAGGCATATGCCACTCATTACACACAGGTCTTAAGTGCCGGTTGTACCCGGCACTTGCCTTACACAAGATTGAGGAGCCAGCTGCATATACCAAGTACCACACACGGGACTGAGCGACCTGTTGCCCATATCACTCACCACACACAGAACAAAGCGGACTACAGCCTGTGCAACTCGGGCTGCTTTAACATTGAACTGGCATCTTGCAACCTGTTCACCGCACTTAAAAACAAGCCCAGTAGTATCATTGGCACCTCTGTGCTGCTTGTTTTTCTTACAACACACAGGAGTGAGAGGCTCGAGCCATATGTTACATACTACACACAGGCCGTAAGGGCTGGCTGTACTTGCCAACTGCCTCACACAAGAACGAGAGGTCAGCTGACTATTCCACTTACTACGTATGGGATGGAGAGGACTGTTGCCCATACCAATCACCGTACACAGAATAAAGCAGAATTCAGTTTGTGCAACTCGGGTTGCTTTAGCACTGCATCGACACCTTGCTGCCCACTCACCGCATTTGAAAACAAGCCTGGTTTTCTTACAACACACAGGAGGGAGAGGAATGGGACATATACCATTCATTACACACAGGTCTTAAGGGCCGGCAATACCCGCCATGTGTTGCATATAGGACTGAGAGGCCAGATGACCAAACTATATACCATCAACAGGACTGAGCGACCTGATTTCCATACAACTCACAACACAAAAGACAAATTGGACTACAGTTTGTGCAATACAAAATTCACAGGAAGTAGCAAACCTTTGCTCATACCCCTTGCTATACACAAAGTCGAACGAGGTGCTGCTTACGCCACCCACAACACATTAAGCCAAGAGACTTGCTGGTTATGCCACTCAAAACCCGCAGAACCGAGTGGCAGGTTGCTTAGGACACCAACCATGAACAGGACAAAACTGCCGGCTGACAATGCCACCCTCCACAAAAGGGACCAAATGGTCTGCAGCATAAGTTACCTGACATATATTGGCCTGAAAGACATGCTGTCGAGGTCACCCATCACTTACAAGACAGAGGGACATGCTAATTATGTCACTTACCGAAGGCAAGACCGAGCAGGAGGCGACGAATGTCTCCCACAACATACTGCACCAAATGAAAGACTGCACAGGTCACACACGAGACACAGGATAATGAGACCGTCCCCCTATGCCACTCACTATGACGGACACAGAAGAGAGTCCACTAGTGGCAATGGCACCTTTTCACCGCCTGATTTACTTACTATACACAGGAGTGTGAGGACTGAGGCATATGCCACTCATTATACACAGGTCCTAAGGGCCGGCTGTACCCGCCACATGCACCACACAAAGCCGAGAGGCCAGCTGCTCATACCACGTACCAAGCACGGGATCGAGTGGCCTGCTGCTCACACCTCTTACCATACACAGAACAGAGCAGATTTCTGCTTGTGCAACTCACAACCCACAGGACGGAGCAAACTGTCGCTAGTACTCCCTGATACATACAAATCAGAGCGACCTGCTGTTTATACTATCTGCAACACACCGAGCCAACAAGACTGTTGTGTATACCACCCACAAAACCTAGAACCAAGAAACAGGTTGCCTAGGGCATCTACAACACACAGGACAAAAAAGCCTGCTGACAATACTACTCTCCACACAAAATACCTAGCGGAAGGCAGCATATGCTACTCACCATACATAGATACATACCCACTATATTTATGTCAGTTAGCACACACGGGACTGAGAAACCTGCAATACATGTTACCCTTCATACACACAAAAGAGCAGTCTGCTTTCCCTGTCAGCCATCACAAATGGAACTCAGAGGCGGGCTACACATGCTACTTACCATACACAGGAATGCGCGGTATACTGCACATGTCACCCTCATCACACAGGAATGAGTGGCCTCTCGCTTCCAACACTCACTGCACACGGGAAAAAGCGGCTGGTTGTGAAGTACCTGCCATATTGTGTTGGTGGCACCAGGCATCAGATGGAAACTCTGTCACCGAGCCTGCACCGGTTCAACCTAAAGAAAGACTGATTTTCAAAAAGTCTCTCAGACATGGCATAGGCTTTTTGCCAAGGGAGTACAAAGTAAAAGGCCCGGACTGCACAAGTCTCCCATGTGAGTGCTCTTGGGGCAGCCCTCGGGTTACCCTTACCCCCAGCACAACACCCCGAACACGGAATGACCAAACATGCCATCATGTGCACAGCACCTTGTACAGTGATTACATATGCTTTTTGACTTGGCATCTGAACAATATGAAGGGTTACGGACAGATCACTCTTCCCACCTTATGCCCTGTGTATAGTATTTTTAGGCAGGGGGTATCTAATTGTCACACAATACTACATGGGAAGCGTGTAGAGGGGGGACCATCCTTATTAAATACAACTGTATTCCTTAAGTACCTTCTGTATTTTGCCAGGATTTACCAGTATTTCGGAACGCTTCCCATGTAGTGAGCACCTACGGTTATCTATGGCAGATCTTCATAAGCCGACACCGTGATCGATCAACAGAACGTTAAATGTTGCCATTATTGAATTATATTATATATATTACTGTTTTGGATACATTCCGCGTGATCGCCAGATTGGATCAGTAGAACGTTAAATGTTGCCAATATTGAATTATATTATATATATTAGTGTTTTGGATACATTCCGCGTGATTTATAAGTCTATACGGCAATTGTTGCCCATATTGAATTATATTATATATATTAGTGTTTTGGATACATTTACCGTTTTTCTCTTCCGATATCTTATGGAAACCCAAATATTCATTTTATTCATTTTTTCATTCTTATAAAATTATTCTCGTCAACGTATAAACAACCTAACGGTAATGTTGGAGCATCAGTCGCAACTGGAAATTCATCAACTTGAAACCTAAATATAGTTTTATTTCTCGCTAAGTCTGTGTCAGCCTGTAAAAAGAAAAAACTAAAACCCAAATCTCCGTTTGGTAATGTGTTATTCATCGAGTTGGCACCGATCACCGATGCAGAATCATCAGGTTTATATAATATAATATCATTTGTTGATTTATTATTGACAGATGTAACCGATTGTAAATTTGGCGTTTGTACTGATGTGCCAAGATCAATCGCTTTGATAATATTATTATCCCAAACTAAAACTTCTTGATTTGGAACAGATGCTATTGTTGTCGGTTTGGTCATTAGTTCCAATGCCGTTTCAGCTTGAATAGTAGTTGCTACTACGTTACGAGCTCCATTGATATCACCCGACATGTTAATTCTGAAAAACCTATTTGTAGCTGCATCAGGTTTCCTTTATAAAATATATATTTTCAGCATCTGGTATGTTTACATCAGCGGTATTCAAACCAATAAATGAATTACCTGATACTTTTCTTCCAAATAAATCAATGTTAGTTTTGCTATTTGCAGTATTGTTTATTTCACCATTTATCTTTGCATTTCCATCTACTTCTAAACCGGAAATTTTTACACTTGCTCCAGCGGTTGCCGGTTGCAAAACATCATTTGTTTCGATCCATTTTGAACTTTGTACAGGATTATATGTTTGACCATTAACGGTATCACATGTTAAATTCTTACAAACTAAACTTTGTCCAAAACTTGACATATATCATATATACCTATTTAAATTTCACGCGGTATCGCTTATATTGTTTTATATGATTAATGCCCAACAATGGCATTGCATCATCATAGACATTTACTACCCCCCAAGCAATTTCGTCAATTACATCTAAGACTAATGGAACATCAAGAAATCTTGTAGTATGTCGATTACCGCCGACTCCAATAACCAAACCTGGTTGATTGAGAAACTCGGACGTTGCTGGATTTGGCACGGTGACACCTAAAATATGTCACCTGCCTCATCCTAGAGTAGTCTGGGTGACCGTCACTCGTAGGCCGAAACCTAATCCCTGAACTTAAAGTCAGGTATATGTTTATCTCTTTTATCTTATCAATCCGACCGTTCTGATATCGAAACCCTATATTGGGGTATAACGACAAATAGATATATATCGGCCCTGTATATCTAGCAGGTTTTGGTTCGCACCATCGCTTTTACACTGCTTCTACTATGAGTGGCTAAACGCTGACGCTTGGGATGGAGTGAGCGGTCGCTAGGGAGGCACACGCGGTTCAGTGGTATGGCCTAGGCAGCTTGGTTGATTGAGCGGCTTCGCGGACGGTGCACTTGGGCGTTTTCCGAGTTGATTTTACGTTGGCTGGATTTTGCCGTACTTCTGGTCGATATCACACCGTTTGCGGTACCCGGGAATCCTTTAAGTCCACACGACTTCATCGAGTTCTTCGTCCTTATCCGCAAGTTTACGCTCTCGACGACCACCACCTCTTGGCCGCCACCACCGCGACCGCTTCCCGATCACACCCGCTTGCTCCACCCCTACTGTCGTTTTCATCATGGTTGCCACCAGATCTACTTCGAGCGCTCCTCTGCGGAGGAGGAACCTAGCGACTATTTTCGACCAAGCTGCTGCCCGACATGCGGCCACTCCAGGGACTCCGACGGCGACCGTCCCTCCAGCGTCTGGACCACCTGCGGCATTCGTGGCAGCTGTCCGTACTCTGATCCGCACCAGGCACGACGAGAAGGCCGCCAAATTTGTCGCCAAGAAGTGCTTCGGCTTGAAGGACGAGCGCTTCCATGGCAACGAGAAGAACGTGCACGTCATCTTTACCCGCATGGTGGCTGCTCTTCGCGAGGCTTTCGTGGCCGAGGACGAGCAGCTGGGCGACCTCTTTATACTCGACGACGCCGGCATCACGGTGCGAGAGGAGAGCAATCAGCTCCTCTTCTCCACCCTTGAGCTCCTCGTGCATCCTTCCAGTCCGGCTTCGGACTGGTTGGAGAGCTCTGCTCAGACGTTTCCCGCGGATGGGAAACGTGTTCTGCTCGAGTTTGCACGTAAACTGCTTCATGCCGACGCACCCTTTCAGGGGACGTCGGACTTGCTGGCAGTTGAACTGGGCTACGGCATGGACCCCAACGACTCGATCATGGACTTCAACGCCGCGCTCGCCGCCGCGAAGCGCAAGAACACTCTGGACGAGGACGACGTCAAAGGCCAGTTCATTCAGGCCATGGACGCCGACTACTACAGGCCTGTGGTGTCGCGGCTCCTGCTGCACGACCAGCGGGCGGCGGTGTCCCTGTTGACCGTTCAACAGTGGGCCCGCGAGTGTCATGCGGCTCACGTGCGGGCTGGCACGGCTTCGCCGAAGTCGGCTGCGGTTGGCGGCCACATGTTGCCTGCGAGGTTTGGCGACCCGCCGAGCGGACACACTTCCGCGGACGCCGACGTGATGGAGATCCTCCTCGCGTTACGCAAGGAGGTGCGCGTTCTCTCCGACAAGGTCAACGGGAAAGGCTTCACTCCCCGCGCGGAGAAGCCTCACAACCCACGCACAGGGTTGAAGTACCGCTTCGCAGCCTCTCCGCTCCCGGAGGGGAATTATTCGCAGGGGAATTCGAAGCTTGTCGCGTTTCATCGTGGGACTGGACAGGCGATCCCGCTTTGCCAGCACTCGACGTGTACGTCAGCACAAGCTAGGCATTGGCACCGCGACTGCCCGCACGGCGGTCCGCGTGCGGAGAAGACAGCTGCTGGGGCGCATTCTTTCGCGGTTCAGGAGGTGGAGGGCGACTTCTACGCCGCTGCCTTCCAGCACGCCATCGACAACAACGACGCCGACCGTTTCGACGCACTATGCTTCTTGGCGGGCGGCAAGCCCGTGATGCTCGAGGATCTCTCTGCCGCCTCCTTCTGTGTGGACGACACCGTTGAGACTCACGCCATCGACGAGTATCTGGAGTGCTGCCAACCCGCTGACACCCGCCTCGGGGTCTGCGCGGTTGGTGGTGCCATGCACGTCAACACCTTCCAAGTCCACGACAAGATCCCGGGCGACGCTCTGGACATGCCGCCACCGCCGGCACCGCCTGCCGCTCCGCAGTCGGTGGTGTCCGACGAGGGCATGTACCCCGTCAGCGCGCTGCACGCCCACGAGCCAGACACGTCCTTCATGGACAAGTTTGCGGTGCGGCTTAAACTCACTGACCCTAACCCGCCTCTCGCGATGCATTACGTGGGGCCCGTGGCACCCGTTGATTCAGTTTCGGTGACTGAGGGAGAGTCCGAGGATGACGACGAGGGTGATCCGCCGCCGCGGCAGGCTCTTGGCTGCGGCAGACCGCCGTTGGGCTTTGGGTACTCTGCCCTCATGTCTCTCGCAGTCTGCCTAATGCTTGTTATTTGTGCGACTGCCGCGCCCTCAAATGATTGCCCCGCGCCAACATCTTCGGCGACAGGGCGCACCGGCGACGAGGTCGGTGGTGCTGGTGAGCTCACGCCCACGGCCATCCCGCCGGATCTCTACTGGCAGCCGGAGGGCTGGTACCACGGCTGGTACCGTACTGCGTACGGGTACGGGTGGACGTGGCTCCCAGGCCCCCCGCAACCACCTGAGGCAGCTCCGATTATTACTGCGCCGCCCTCGCCGGGTGGTGCTCCACCATCGCCAACCTACGAGCCACCCACCTGGGACGGTGGGGACGGGGATGAACTTTCTTCCTCAATTCGACACAGGACCGAGCCGATTGCACCCGGTGTAACTGCCTGCGGCGACATCGGCGCTCCTTCAATTATCTCAATTTGCTCTACGAATGATTCGACAGACAGTGGTACCAGCTCTCCTGGGCGCTGTGACAGTGGTACCGGCCCTCCCGGGCGCTGTGGAAGTGGCTAGTGCTGACGTGATTGAGATTAACCTGCCTTCAGTTTGAGATGCTGTAGGTGCAGGTTGCCCCAAGATGGGCTCTGTTTCGGGTTTTCAGTGTATCAGAATTCGGCAGTAGAAAGTAGTGGCACGGCTGCTGCACTGCCTGTTCGGGGGAGGGGGCCTGGCCAGTATGAGCACAGTGCCTCCTGACCCACTAGCACTGACGTTTCTGCCTCTCGGTAGGCATTTGTTTCCTGTTTCGGCTACCTAGTTTGGTCCCCACACTAGGTGGTGTGCTGGATTTGGCACGGTGACACCTAAAATATGTCACCTGCCTCATCCTAGAGTAGTCTGGGTGACCGTCACTCGTAGGCCGAAACCTAATCCCTGAACTTAAAGTCAGGTATATGTTTATCTCTTTTATCTTATCAATCCGACCGTTCTGATATCGAAACCCTATATTGGGGTATAACGACAAATAGATATATATCGGCCCTGTATATCTAGCAGACGTGCCATCTGGACGAATTATTCCTATACGTCTGGCATCGGCGGTAGACATTTGTGTATTCATGGCACCCGTATCATATACCAAAGAAGCATGCTCATTTTCATTTCCAAGTAACAAGGATACTGACACCAATTTATCTGGGCGATTTGTTTTTTGTTTAACTTTGGGTAAGTTCCGTTTATCATATCTAACCACGTTCCCTTGAGCGTCAGCAATATTTCTTACCTTGCATCGGGTGTTTGCAAGTCTACCATTTACAATACCTTTAATTCTCATACCGACACCATCTTGAACGACGGTTTCACAACTTGGTAAATTAGGATTATTTCGCTTTACAGGCATTTATAATAATCAGGTAAAATAATTAAATCCTGGGCTTACCCAAATCAATACACCGCCACCAGCACCTGCCACTTTTGATTTCATAGCTGTTCCGATATATGAATCGCCCGCTGTGATCTGAGCACTATTGATTTCCCCACCTACTATGCATTTCACACGTTGGCCTTTCACATATGTATTATCTGTAGCAGCGGCATTTCTACATGTGGTGAAACCGCGTCCAATCAACACGAAACAACTCTGAGATGCAGCACTGTCTTGAATACATACACCGATGGGAGTACAGTTCTGATTACTTTGAGAATATGAGTTATTGAACGGCTGCACTCCATTCACGTTGCTTATTCCATCATCATCAAACATAACAATCGTTGAAGCCGTAATCGTATTGGCGGTGTTATTAACAAATGTAAATACATCCCCGGTGAATCGTAGCGGGTTGGCTGGAAGTGTTGTATGAGCATACGCTTTCGTGATGAGTGTCAATGGAACACCGGTTAATGTAAGTGAATCTGTAGAACTTGGATAGGCATAGTTCAACGAGTTACTTAAAATAACAGATGCAGAATTTAATTCATTTAATTCCATTGTTGTACCGATTTTGCCCACAGCCAATACTTGAGATAAACTCGGAATACCGCCGCCACTGGAAACAGGACCATATCGCACCTCATTGGATGCTGTGTCATAATGCAACATTTGTGACTCGCTTGCTGGATCGGGACTGGCCCTGACAGGTCTGATATAAAAACTACTTGCGACACCGGCGTTTAATTCAACCCCGCTTGCATTCAAAACGATTGTGTTATCGGTGTTTACCGCACTTTGAGCAGAGTTTTGTCCTGCCAACGCACCTATGTTTATGGAACTTTCACCAGCTGTAAATTCACCCGAGAAATATCCAATATTCACTGCATTATCTTTGCAGTTAACCTGACCGCTATCGTCACCGATTGCCACAACAAATGACCCGCAGTTATTGTTACCTGCACCAGAACCAATAGCAATCGTATCATTACTGGTTGTATTATTGATGGACAATGCATTCCTACCTATAGCGATAGAACGGTCTCCAATGTGGTCGGCGTTTGTATACCCTTGAGTTTGTTCTCCGATTGATACTTTACCAAAACCACCAGAACCACTTTCAATTCTAAGATTATTTCCACTAAGTTTCTCTTGGTTAACAATCATAGTACCTGTACCTGTATATGAAACATCGGCGACACTGGTCGTGCTTCCTTGAGTAGTCACAGATTGTAAATTCTGATTTGCCCCGGACGGCAGGTTTTGAAGCAAAGAACCGTCTCCACGATATTTACCTGCAGTCAATGTAATGTCACCTGTATCAAGAACTAATGGGCCATTGGAAATCAATATCCCAGAGCCTAAAGGCTCTATATTGAATATTGTCTGTAAGCAGGTAATTTCGTTGGTACCTGTTTCGTCTATCTTAATTCGTGTTTGTTCAACAGGATCCAAACTTTTAATCTCAAACGATGCATCGAGGTCATCGAGGCCTGCTGAGAATCGTGATTTCGATACTGGATTGTTTAACACGAAGTCGTTGAATTTGATGCTTGTGTGTACCTTCAGCGACCCATCTGTCAACAAGGACATCTGTTCTCGTTCATTTAATGGGTCTTGAGTATCTATGAATTTGATATCGTTCTGATATCGTATGTCCGAACCGATATGCATGGTCTCAAGCGGCGATTCAAGGCTGCCTATAGTTTGACACACCACCGTATCGCAAGTGAGTGTATCAGTCGGACCCGTGCCATTTACAAATGGTTTACCGTTAATTTCTGTTACAATTAAATTTGAACCGAAAGCTGACATTATATATTATACTTTTTATATTTTAATCTGTATTCCGATAAGATGGTGAAATCACATACCAATTTCCTGGAATGTCAACAATGGTAGTTGAACCTGATTGAAACGTCCTTTCGCCTGATGCAATTAGAGTGACGCTTGTAATACTATTTCCATTGGTTGCATTATTTTCCAAAGTAATATCGCCGTCAGTTGCGTCTGAATATCCATTTATTCTGTCACCCGCAAACTTTTGAAGAGTCACTATTCCGCCCGTTGCGGCTGTTCCGTTATAAATTGTAAACATTTTACCTTTGATAGCAGGTAGACATTCCGGCAACCGAACAGTTGAGGGAGTATTACCTAATATAATTTGATTCTGTACATCATCCTTTGTTAATTCTATATCTGTTCCAGTTCCCTCTACTGTTCGGAATGTGGTGTTCGTGAATGTTAATGTTTTTGCATTTAGATCATTACGAAATGAAGACATGTTGATATATATTAACTTATGAAAAAACAAAGGTACAGGTTGCAACAATCGACTATTTAATGGATGCTCCATCGGGAAATGGAACATTTCCATTTCTTTGGACACTTTTTGATTGTGCCCTAAAGTATAAGATTTGTATCCAGCCAAAGGATGAACGTTGCTGATCCTGAATGGTGGATATGTGATGTCATTGATTGTTTTACACGGGAGTTGTTGCATCATAATCGGTCTAAAACCTGACATTTGAAACATCGTCGCGGTGTGAATTTGTTTATCCACGTTCGGTCCTACATCTTTTATCATGTTGTACCCAACCAATCCTGGTTGTTGAGCCATGTTTGTATACGATTAACCGCTTTTTAAAATACCGTTTCGATTACACGGTTTTGACCAATACGAAGAACGGCTGTCGTTTCGCAAATAATCATGGTTTCGTTTTTTGTTAGTACCACTTTTTGTAGATCGTCTACTGGTGATGCACCAGAAGTTTGATAATAGAAGGAACTGTTTAAACCCCGAGAATCCAATCCTGTCATGGATCTAACATTCATTTCTGAGGGAAGATTCAAACGTACCATGGGAATAAATTGGTTGTTCAGCCAATCTTCATATGAATTAATTTTACATCCCGATAGCGTTCCATAATTGTCAGCTTTACCGATAGTAAGAAGATTGAATGCTGCAAGAGGGTCGACTCGATAGTTGGGCACAAACAAGTTGTTGATATTGAACGGTAGAGCACCCAATCCACCTGCTGAAAACTGAAAGTATGAGGGTAGGTAGGCTGTTCCACATGTATTTTCCAATTTGATAAGTCCTTTGTTTTTTTCTCTATAATCATTAGGCCTTTGCACAGCATATATGTTATTAATGCATTGTGAACTCAAAGAGAACCTTGTCGATTTGTTTAAAGTATCAGCACCTTCGAAAAAGGTAAAGTAATTGCAATATGGTATTTCTAAGAATCCATCACGCAGTTTGCTCTCAACGGCAGCATCATATACTCCAGAACTGAATGTGATCGTCTCTACGGTAAAGTAAAGTTTGTCCAATTTAAAATTGCCTTGCGATACTAAAGCTTCTTGAGCTTTCGTGTCAATTGCAAAACCAGGTGTTTTTGTTTTTTGCCAACACCCGAGGACTTCTGGACCTGCAAGGTACAGCCTTATCTGAATCGGTGGCAAAAGTGAAGTATCAATGTAGGACGGCTCAGCTTCACCCAAAAACGTTAACCATTGATTCAAAATGTATGGACGAGGTGTGCTGTAAAAGTCCTCGGCTACAGAGATTTCTTGATTTTTTAAAACTCTTTGATAAGTCATTTCTTTGCTAAGAGTGGTTTTGATTGTATCAAGTACGCAACTGACGGTGTTGTAGGATTGAAAACCAGTGGTCAATTGCTGCCCTCCGGCGAAGATTTCCATTCTTTGAATCAGTTTCTCGATGCCATTGGGGAGCGTTATATGTAATTCATCAGCAGCAGCAAGGTCGTTTTGAAATGCTTAAGGCGTTGTACAGGAACCTAAACAATGCATTGAGAGGCTCTTCATATTGACGATGGAATTGACGGGTAGATTTAAAGTTATGGTTGAATATCGTGACGCTTCAGTCAAATTTGTTGTTTCCAATCTGAAGTAATTGGTTGAATACGAGTTCATTTTCGATAAGCCAAAGGCCAAAGCCATTGGGAGGCTCATTTTTGTATATATATTATAAAGATTATAAAATATCTGAGAGACCAGCAGGTGCTAATTCTTCAACCTTAATGATTAATGAATAGTTAATACTGCCGTCTGATGCTTGGGTCGGAGAGGCCAATGTGATCAGTCTTGCTTTAGAATCTGTAAGTGTGATTCTAAATGAAGTAAATTGAGACCCAGACACTTCAATAACAAAGTTATCGTTTGGATCTATGTATCTTATGAAATCTGTCGTTGTGTCACTTGGCAATAATATTTTCGCCCAGATATCAGAACTGATCATTTCGTTATTATTTGTAAAAGTAGAAAGATTGGTTGATTCTATATTGTGTGTTGGTAACGATGTTATCCTAAGGTACAATGCATCGTTGGTTTGAATGTTGCAAGGGTATATTGAATTTCTTTGTTCATTAGGTGATAAATTATTTGAATCAAACAAGTCTAAGAGCTGAGACACTGTACTCATACCTGCCGTACTGCGGTTAACACGGCCACCGAGTACTTGGTCGGAATCGTTGTATTTGCCTGCTCTGGAAACTGAGGTATTTAAGGCGGTGTCTAAAGGAGACCCAGGTACTGCGTTAAAATCACCGCTAACGCTAAATGCTACGAGTTTGATAGTGGGCTGAGCTGGTGCCAATGTTATACGAAATTTGTTTCGGAAATCTTGAACGCCGCCGCCGTCGTAAGTGACGGTTACTGAAGCGATGGTTCCAGCGATGGCCTTCATTAATTCAGTTTCTAACAAAGATGTAATTTGACTTAACTCTGTATAATTTGCATAACGTATTTTCACTTCCGTTAAAGTATTATTTACCGTATCACCCACATTGAAGATGCCATTGGTCTCGTTGATACTATACCATGTCTTTGCACAAGAGAAAGTATTCAAAGTTAATCTCAGTTTGGTTTGTGCTCGATAATTTATCAGCTGAGTGGGTATGTTCATTTGCAAAACACGTGCGTCTCCATTGCTATTGTCTTCGGAAGACAAGAATAGTGTTCTTGTGCTAATTACGCTCATCTATATTAATATAACAATTATCTTTTATGGAATCAATAGTATCCCGATCTAAAGGAATTGGTTCTTCAATGTTTCCAGTACAAAGGTCATCGTAAAATTCTGGACGTTTGATATAATCATCTACAAGCAATTCTACATGAGCTTCTTTATGCAATAATGACGTCTTGACTTTTAGGATTGACCAACGTTGTAGAATTTCGGCCCGACAAACTTTGATCTACGTAATAACCCGGAAGTCCTCTCATGATACCCTTTAAACGTGCTTTATCACCATAGCTATATGCATACGAAACATCTGATGCTCGTGCATATTTCGTTTGTGTAGAATCGTCCTTAGATGTAATGTTAGGACCAAATACTTTGTTTAAAGCGGTACTCGGAAATTTCACTGCGTCTTGACTGAGAGCATTTAGCAATCTTGAGGTGTCTCTTTGTGTATACTTGTCAACATCGTCAGGTTTCATGATTGGTTTACTCTTGACTGTGACCATAGATTTGAAAGGTGCACTACTATTGCCAGGCCCATTACGCGAAACCGAACTATGTATTTGTTTATCATTTTGATGATCAACAAAATTACTAAAATAACTACTAGATGGACGACAGTAAGCATTGGATTGATAGCTTTGATTACAAGGTACTTGCATTACTATTAAGTATCTTTTTCCTTTTGTTTGTATGGAGATGAAACGTCTTCTCCGATAACAAAATTAACTACTTTTCTAAAGGGACTTTGTGTTGATTGGGCTCGGGTCCTGACACCTTGTGAAGCGAGACCCCCAAAAACATTTGGATCTTGCATTTCGGGTAATTGCAACGATTCCTGGACTGCGAGTTTCATATTTCTACCCTTTCCAGTAATCTTTGACGGTCCAGCTTCAGGAGTGTCTGGTAATAGTTGTTTGGATGCTTCTGCGAGAATGGCGTCTCGTTCTTGAGCGGCTTCCTGAATATGCTGCAACGCTTGATTATCGATATCGTCTTGTGTCATTGTCAGCATTGGATTTAACATTGTCATCATAGAATTGGGTATGGTTGTATCAATATCACTGCTATAGTCCTGAATGTCTCTCACTAATGGCTCCGTTCTTATGATTGAATCTCTCAAACTATTGTAGAATACCGCACTGTTTTGACTCGGCATCGTTATTACGTAGTTGCTTTTAGCGAGTTTACCATATCCTCGGAACAGAGTGTCGGAACTTGAGCCATTGGCAACTCCCATCATTTTCATACAATTACGTCGTCCGACCTCATCGGTCAATATTGTTCTCATTAAAGTAATGTAGAAAAAAACCGTTATTTACTATTGCTCGGTCCGGGATTGTGATTGCCTGGTGCATGATTATTTGGAGCCACGACTGCTATACGACCAAAACGGCGTAATTGATTTCTTGATTTGCAATATCTCCGGGCACCGAGAGTTCGTCCTTTCGGGGGTTTGTCTTTAAACCCGCAGTATGCTTTCATATATATTACCTATGATTTTCTTTTTTTCAACAGTTTAATTTCAGGGTCAGGTATATCAACGAACTCATCCTCTTCCGATTTGTCATAGAATATCAACTGATACTTACGTTTACTTTTCCTTGATCGATTGAGCTTAAGATATCCTTTCAAAGTCTTTTGATAATTTGACGATTTCTTATCGCTAATGAACACATTAACTTCATAGTTGTCATAGTTTCTAGATGTCTTGGAAGCAGTATTACCTTCTATACCCTCTTTCTTCAACGCACGCTGAACCTTTGTCGATTGCTTGCTTTCACTATCAGTCTTCGTACTACGAGTCTCTTTGGATGGTTTAGAAACGGGTCCTTGTACTTCTTTCAGTTCTCGCGGCTTATATTGTCGGGTTAAGGTATCACCGTCACCGTCCTCTATCACGAAAGACAATCCCTTTCTACTTTGGACTTTATACACCTGTGTAGACCATGTTTGACTCTCTTTATCAAATGTCTTTTTAGTCACACGTAATCTCACTCGATCGCCTGGTTTAATGTCTAACTTTTGTAAGAGTTTGGCAGTTTGATTGCGTTTCAACAAGACACTTCTAATAACACGATTCTTATTCATGTCATCGGGTGGAATGTCGTTGATATTACCTTGGTTTGTAGTTCCATTGTAGTTATCCACGATATCATCTATATAGTTCACCCAATTGCTCTTGCCAGTGGATGCAAAAACCTTTTGCAATTTGCTTTTTAATGCCCTATTGAATCTTTCAATCTTTCCTTGACGAGAGTGGTCCTCAGCTTGAGATGTGTAATGTTTGATACCCTTTTCTTTCAATAATTCTTGAACTGGTTTGTTTGTAAATTCAGATCCTAAATCGGTTGTAAGGGTTTTCATTTTGGTTTCGGTTATCAATCGTCTCATAGCAGGAACTATGCCTTCAACGTCCTCCGATCTTTTATTGTTTTTATCCCTCACCGTTTTACTTTTTAATGGAATGGCATAAGCTTTGTTTGTGTTAATGTTAATCGCAGTCAGAATCACGGCGTTTCCTTTGTTCACCGACTTTTCTTTTGGGAGAAACGCGAGATCGGCTTGGATGCTGTTTTTACCAACAGGTGCGTAGATTGGAAAATAATCCTTACGAGATACCCTTTTAGGTTGTGATAATACTTGAGATGTCTCTGTTTTGGAAATCGCAGCCTTAACCTGAGACTCCGTGACCTTGTAGCCTCGTGCCTTAAGTTTTTTGGTGAATGCACTGACACCGCTCATACCCACCTTGGGATCCAAATATAGCTCTTGTAGTTTACTCTCTGATATTGGTTTACTTGTCATACTATATAATAGTGTTACATATAGTATACAATGACTTATCAAATCAAAGCTTACACAAAAAGTCAAGCACGGAAACTCGGTGTGAAGATCAGCCCATCAAATAATCAAAGCAAAAAGATTGATGTTTTCAAGGATGGTAAATTGATCGCTCAGGTCGGACAGCGAGGTGCTTCTGATTACCCTACATACATGGCCACTAAGGGTAAAGAGTATGCCGATGAAAGACGTCGGCTGTACAAAATCAGACACAAGAAAGACCGCAATGTCGTCGGTAGCAATGGTTATTACGCAGATAGATTGGTGTGGTAGCGTTAAATGTTTCCCAAACAGTAATATATATAATATAATTCAATTCTGGCAACATTTAACGCTTTTACGACAATGGTAAAATGTCCCATGTCGTCCAATCAATGTTTCCTTTGTCATAACTGAAATTAAATGTCTTGGATTCCGATCTGACTTCCAACCCTAATGAATTTGATTGATGTCTGATAACAAGGTTACTCATTTTGACTGGGTCGTTCCTTTGATTTAGAATCATATTTTTCATAACATCATGATTGATATGTTCTAAGTTTTCAGTACTCAAAGAGAAACCTTTTATCTTGGTCATACAATATTCATCGGCGAACTTCAGGCTGTATGACTTTGGTCCTGTGCTCAGGAATTCAATACACTTACCATGTTCTTTTTCCAATCCTTGAAGCTCACACTTAAGATAACCTAACCATGGCTGTCTATAACCAGTCCCGTGATATATATGATGGTTCTCTTGAGTTTCTATATATATAATGGAATCAGTATCAAAGTATAATACGTTTGAGAACCCGGTGGCTTTTATCAGCTCGTACAATTTCAATCGTCCATAGCTGGTTATGAACGCGGCCAACACCTCGTTTGTTGAAAATCGTGTGTCGGCATACACATCAGAATTCTCGGTAAAATTCATCAATACCATCTCATTCTCTTCAGATCCAATAAACTCATATTTACAATCGTACCTCTTATTACTGATTGTATTGTAGAACTCACCTGGGTTCTGAATGACCTTACTTTTAGATTTGTTTGATCGTTCACCGAGTTTTCCATATAATATATTTTGCATGTCTTTAGCAACTTGCCTCATACCTGGATTGTATTTGATGTTTCGTTTGTCTAACTTGATACCTTCATGAAATTCAAAGTCTTTTATGAATGTATCGATGTCACCCTCAGGTGGTCCCGACGATTCAGTCTTGAGTTTCAAAAACTTATCAATGTATGCACCGAACAAATCAGTTGTAGTCTCCTTCCAATGTTTAATTTCATAGATGTCAAGAATCTCATATCCCTTTTCAATAGCCTTCTCCAATTCCACCGTGGTCCATGTTCCGACCATTTCATACAACGGAAAGATCAATTTGTTCGTAACGTGCGGTAACACACCAAACTTCAAATGTTTATTTGGTAGTATCTTACATTTAATCAATCCAAAGTATCCATGAATATCAAGGGATTTGACATCTCTAATGATCTCCGGGTGCCCTTTCGGGAACCGTTTGGTCTTCATTACCGAAGGATACATAGAGTTGAAGTCTTGATATCTGATATATTCATTGTCTTTGCATTTATAAAACAACTTGCCTAAATCAACTCTTGCACCATGATAGGAGTCTCTATCATGAATGGGAGAAGCTAAAATTTGTCTATCTAAGAATGCATTTCCAACATGTGAAGTTTTCAATTGAGCAACTTGTGAATCCCATTCCGATTCCCATATATATACAAGATTGTAGCCAGCTGCCTTGATGTCCTCTAATCGTTTCATTGTTTGACGATTAACTTCGCCAAATGTCATGCCCGATCTCCGACCCTGTTGATACTGAATATCATCTTTGTGATATTTCTTCAAATCGGCGTGAAACCAACTACCAAGAAATTCATATACGGTGTTTGTTGTTTTATCAAATCCATCAACATATATGTGTAACCCCGTATCTTTGAGTTTATAGTTCCGTTTACCATCCAAATCTATGACAAGCTTCGCCGACGTTGTGTGTACTATATAGTCCAACCATTGATTCTCTTTGATAGAGGCATTCTGCGATTTGGTCAGTGATTGTAGTATACCTACCGAGTCGTTGGGCATACACTCATTTCTCCATATGTTCACCGCCAATTGAGCCAAAGTTAGATAGCTGAATGGATCGAACTTATTATCGGTGATTTCAAGAAAACAATCTCTGAAATCAAGGACAGCTCGTCGAAGAATCGTAACATCATCGTGACAATATCTCGCAAGCTCTTTTGGATGTTCAAAAATACAACATTTACTCTTTCTCTCAAACCACCAATGATATAACTTTGTATAAGCTTCAGGTTGGAATATTTCTGGATTGTAATATTTGATATCGGGATAAAGACCCATGTAGTGTTCGTTCTCTTTTGTATTGAAAAGATGTGGATAATATCCCTTCGTGATTTCATGTTCAAAGCCGAACATTTCCGGAAGGGAATGCAATGGTCTTGTCATAAACATATATGAATCAATAAATCTTACATTTCCAATTCTCATACATAGAATGTCTGCACCTGTATATAATATATCTTGTGGAGGCTTTCTTTGGACATTGATGATATGTTCTACTATTAATCGGAAATCGAAGCGACTCCCGCAATGGGCGACGAAGGTATGATTATCATGTTTTTTGAGATATACCCATTCCAGAAAGTCATCTATTGTTTTGTGAATGACAAACGAACCGTCGTGATATTGACTTTCGCAATGATTAACAATCAATTTGCCGCCCTTCGGGTCATTCATTGTTTCAAAATCAAAACAGACAATGGTTTTATAGTCCAATATGCGTTTCGGTTGAACTTTTGTCATGTAACACTTATGCTCGTGCAGATTACAAA
The DNA here is from genome assembly GCA_001247695.2 of Cymbomonas tetramitiformis. NCBI lineage: Eukaryota > Viridiplantae > Chlorophyta > Pyramimonadophyceae > Pyramimonadales > Pyramimonadaceae > Cymbomonas > Cymbomonas tetramitiformis. Next base: position 27,414 of record LGRX02024780.1, on the reverse strand, counting down.
CGATCTTACAATTAGGACATGACTTGTATCCACATATATGTTTCTCTTTAGAATTAAAGATAACATTACATAATTTACATTTGTGTACATTAGCACAGGTCACTAATTCCTTATGAAGATCATAACACTCTTCATTCATAAACTTACGATTGCATATCTCACAATGATGCCATTGTTTATTGCCTGATGACAATCGTGTATCCTTGTTTGCAAAGATGCATTTCTGAGACTTGCATTGAGAACATGATGGTCTATAGGTCTTGCCTTTGAAGCAATCAATCCTTGTGATCGGTTCATAGTGATTGTCATGTAAGAGTATGTGATAACTATCATTATAACTTGAATAGTCATTGTGTTCGTTAAAGTACGGCGGGTAATACATGATTGGATCACCGCCAAGTCTTTCAGTGATACCCCACACAAATATGTTAATTTCATAATGTTTTTCTAAAATAGAAAAGTCTTCTATATTGATTCCATTTTGATCCATTTTCGGAAACAATTTCAAACGCAGCTGATTAGATATTGTTGTAATATTGCCTCTATGATTGCTGGCATCTCTTTTGAGTTGCTTCCATTTGTTTTCATATTGATTCTTTTTTATGAGATTATCACTCAACATCTTATCTAATTTTCGTTTCCTATGTAAAAGTTCCAAAGATTTGATACCACAATTGTTGCGAGATTCAATCTTAATCACACATTGCTTCAGTCGCAATTCAACACTATTCTTCGGAGCTGCCGTACATTTGCTTCCTTTACCTTCTGGTGGTTTAGAAGAGTAATATTCAACTTCGATATCTTTGGCAACCTCGACCGACTTTTTGCTGCTATCTCCACCCTTAGGACTTTGTAGCATCTCTTCAAACTTCATCATCACATCTTGACGGTCGGAACCTTTCACCCATTTGGATGTAGTCCCATCCTCGAACACCGCTCTCATTGATACTTGTTCAGTTCCTTTTGATTTTTCAGGTAACCAATAGTTTAAACTTCTACCATCGGGACCAGCTCTTTCAAGAAACGTTGTAAAGGGAACCTTAAGTTTTTCAACATCGGTACTGAATTTCTTGATATGTCTTTTAGAATCTCCGACGGTATACTTATTGATTTCATCATTTCTATTTTGTTCTTTGACAGGTTTCTTCCCTATCTTGGTCCATTGTCGCCTGGTGACTTTCTCAACCTTCTCTTTCGATTTCCGATACTTCTTCTTATAATCACGTATGGCTTTCGTCCGATCGTCACCACTTAAATTTTTACTTTGTAAGTCTTCCCAATCTGCAGCAGTGAGCTTATGGCGTGCCTCAGGATTTTGCTTTCTCAATTTAGGGGGCATCTTCCTATACTATATAAATTATATTTTTGTGACGTCCGCTGCTCGGCGTTTTTCACGCCTCATTTGTTTTTTCATTCTTTCTCGTTTCTCAATATTAGCTATGGAGTCACGGAATGTCTTTACACCCGTATATTCTGTATTAGGTCGTTGAAATACTGGGTCACCCGTTATTGTACCAGTGCTCGTTTTGTCTGACGGTGCTACCATGATAGGAGATACCCTACGTGGGGGCTTCGTTGGAAGAGCGGGGTCTTTGACGGGCTGTTGATAGACTGGCTCTCCGGTTGTAGTTCCATGGTCTAAAGCTGTTCTACTTTTTGTCTTCGGCTTTTTAACGACCGGACGACCACGCAAGCTTCACAACATTCCTATGATCGATTCTGCGGTTCGCGACTGCATCGTGACACATTCCGGTTCGCGACGCGGCTGGACTGGCATTCTGTCAGGACTGTAAAGGGACAATATCGCGATACCTTCGGGAAGCTGGTATCTGAACGGGTCGAGCCTCCAAAATCCAGCGTGGCTGCAAACGTGGCTTCAAAGGACCCTCCGATCGAACTGCATGCTACGGTCAATTTTACTTTTAAAAATATGATATGTTAAGTACGAGACCTTATATACTGAAATATTTCTCTTGCTTGGATATTACTGGCGGTAAGAGGCCGGAGATATCGGATGTCGAACCATGTCGCCGATGTGGCGCTATAGCATTCACATCTTGGATACATTACGTGATACAATAGTCCGAAGAAATTCGGTGCTGGAAAATCGATCATCTGAACCGTTCGCTGAAAATGTAGTAATATCTTTATTAAATCGTGCGCACCCGCAAAAAAGTTTACGCCACATTTCTTGGGTGGCATATGACTGCTTTCTCGGGATTTGCGTTTATATTTTTTGTTGAGAGAATCTTCAAGGGAGACGACAGACGCATCCGTGATACTCGTACAGTTGAACAGTACAAACGCTTCCAATTTCCCCACTGACGTTCCTCGGAAGCGAGAAACTCGTCCACTGCCGTTCGTTTTTCGATCCAGCGGACACCGTGCGGTTTCCATCGGGCGTTTAAGTATGTGAAAACTGCTTTCCGTTCGCCAGCGGCAATACCCCTCGCTCTTTTAAAAATCATTACATTAGGAAAACATTTTTTCGGATAATAGATGTTTAGATAACACGATAGGCTATTCTTTGAGCTCTTGATCAAGTTCGCATGTGCCCGTTTCAGCTCAGTTTGCAGGCATGACTGCAAACTGAGCCGATGCCTTGAGTGCGCGCGACACTCAAGGGTCATCTTTGATCGCAAGCGGTCTCAAAGATACTGGGACGTAAGCCTTGTGCTTCAGGAAATATTTTAAATAAGATATGAGTATCAAGAATCTGAAGTTTCAGTTGTTGGGTCGAACGCATTACTCTAAACTGTCCTTGTGTTGTGGGTTTTGTATTCAAACCCAAACCCAAACCCAAGATGAGTAAAATAAATCGGCAGTTCCGGTGCGCGTAAGCTTATGAAACTCTTCAGATATATTCGCAATAGTCCTGGTAATATGATATTAGAAGCACGCCCTCTGATGTTAAGTACTGATTTAGTGATCTCAATTCTTCTTTCGGGAGAAAAATTTGTTCAAACCCTACCATGTTTAATAAATTCTAAACAGCCGAGGGGTTGCCGACCGTTTTAGCCTATGAAACTTCGTAAGTAGTTTCGAGAGACTCTAATAACTAACATATATCTGGCACAAAGGCAGCGGGTTGGGTCTGAATACATTCAAACCTGTATTTAAACCCGGCGGTTTGGCTATCGGAAACGCGGATGATGAACAACCGCGTTTCCGATAAAGCGAACCGCTGCCCTTCTAAAAGTCTACACGACTTTAATATGCATACGTGATATGAAATATGTGCAGATGCTGTGCATATTATGGCCTCGCAGGGCATGCGTGGAGTCCTCTGACTCGATTTCCCATACCCCATGACCCCCTCTCGCTAAACGTGCAGCAGTTCCTAATTTCTGCACGGATCTTGCCCATGAAAAAAATATGTTGTTCCCAACACACCTTAGAATCATAATGCACAGTTTTATTGCGTTCGGCATACCGCAATATACCGAAAACAATAGCCGCTGCACGCTGACTCACGGGGTGGGAGGAGAACGAACATATTGAAAAACAGTCACTCAGTATTTCGACTTTGTGCCGCATGCAGATCTTTTCCGACCGCAACTGTGACGTGAGGTACGACACGTCATCATTTTTGGAGATGAGGTTGACAATATAATTTTGGTTTCGACTGATGACGCGTACTTTACATCGCAGACATTGCATTGGCTAAATTTTATGAACGATGATTTCATTGGTTCAGTACGGTTGACCTGGCATGTTCCCCGACCCCTTCCTGAAGCGTATCGCGATACTGACGGGAAACTAAAGGGGTCAACATCTCCGTAAGATTCTGCAAAACTTGGTCATTTGACGTGAAAGGACTCGGGAAGAGCTGAGATTCGCATCGAAGACCTTCCTTGACATGTCGCGTCATGTCGCGATACTAGAATCGATCATAGGAATGATGTGTTTTCAGTTTATCTCCTTGTGTCATCTTACCCTTCTTTTTGATTCCATGTTCTTGTCTATACTCTTGAGCACATTGCTTTAGTTTTGTGATCCAAGTCTCCCTGGACATGTATATACTATACTAATATAAAATCACGCAAAATGTTTCCCAAATACTAATATATATAATATAATTCAAAATTGACAACATTTAACGTATTAGCGATTGTCTTAGGTCAGATCAAGAAATTTTATTTCTTAGGGTATCTTATAGTTACTTAATGCCAGTTAAAGGACAGAAAATTACCGACCCAGATACACTTGAACGCCTTGCGAAAATGCGGGAGAAAGCTCTTGCCACTCGCCAAGCCAAATGCTGGATGTGACACACCGTGTGTCACTTCCTGTTATCTGTACTAGTACTCCGTACAGTACGGGTGTCACAGGTTTAGGGTTTCCGGCATAAAGCCAAGACTATCTTATGTTTATTCACTCTTGTGCAAACACCGAAAGTGAAAGCATTCTGACTGTAACCCGATATATACCCGTAGCTATATATCTCACAGGTTATGGTGCGCCAGGCACCTTCCACTACTTTTGGTAGCATGATTGGCTAAACGCCTCCGCTTGGTGGGGCGTTGGGGGTCCCATTTGATGGTTGCGCTGTGAGGGCTCGCGGTTGAGGCACGCGTCGTTACGGAGTGATTGTGTTTATCGCTGCAGCGTACCCTACGTGATTTTCTGGATGTCCACGGGATTTTCGTTTTGACTGGAATTGATCACTCCTTGTCGCGGACTTCTTGCGCAACGTGTTCTTTGACTTCCGCATTTCTACAATTGGGATTTCGCAGTTACGGACGTTTTGACTGCTTTTGCCATCACCATTTCCGCGAGTTCCTCCTCTCCGCGCCATCGCCACCTTACCCCGACGTACCCACCTATAGGATGTTTATCATGAGTATTTCTTCGCAAGCTACGCCTCCCATGGGGGCTCACAACCGGATTCGACTAGACACAATTTTTTCCCGAGACGTTGGGATGCGCTATCGGCCGACACCTGCATCTCCAGCGGCTAATTTGACGGCCCCTGAGCGGACACGTGCTGTGGCCGTTCAAAATTCATCATGGGACGTGGATTTAATCAAGAGAACATCTCGAGACGCTCTTGGCTCCAAGGAGGCGTCATTCCGAGGTGACGAATCGGACCGCAATGTTTTGTGGACGTCGTTGGTGACATCTTTACAGTCGGCATTTGAGCTGAAGGACACCGCCAACGACACCCTCTTCGACTTGGCGGACGCCACCAAGGAGGTCAACAACGTCTACAACGCCATCCTCTTCACGACGTTGACATCTTTAACGAGACCTCACTCACCCGCAAGACGTTGGGTGGACGCTTCTGGGCGTGCTTCGCCGCGGGATGGGAAGCGAGCTTTGCTTGAGGTCACGAAGAGGCTGCTTCCTCGAGTTCTCCGACCCCTTGGGAACTACGAGGAGTTGTGTGCCATCTACTTCGACTCCAAGCTCGACCCCGATCCGTTAATCCAAGACTTCGACGCCTGCCTAACGGCTATCCGCAACTCGCCCTCTGGTCCGCTCGACGACATGATGGCCAAGAAGCAGCTGCTCGCGTCCCTCGACCCCATCATGTACGACAAGGTCACCACGCCGCTTCGACTCGACGTGGACTTGGCCAAGGTCGACCTCGAGGACATCTACGCCCACATCCTCGAGATTTGGGAGAGCGAGAACGGTGTTGGCCGCGCGAAACAGCCTAAGCCGTCACCTCCGACTTCCCCAACTATGCTTTACTCTGGTGGGATTGACGTTAAGAGCCTCATCATGGAGTTCGAGAAGCAATTGGAGGCTGCCACCTCTACCCTCGTGACGCTAAAGGACTCAATCGCGAAGGACGACGAGCCTCTCTCTGGATTCGCTGACTCTCACCGCCACCGCCAGCAGCCTGACGGTAAGCGGGGTGTCTACTTTCCGCCCTCACGTTGGCGGGATGAACGCAACAGGAGGGACGATGGGAAGTTCCATGGACGGAGCAATCGTGTTGGGGGCTATGGCGCGCGGAAGAGCTTCCGCTTCGCCGCAAGCCCGCTCAAGACCGACGGGAATTGGAGTCAGCAACACTACAAGAAGAACTCCGCCCACAACATCTCCTTCCACGTAGCCTCCTCCGCCTTCGTCCCTGAGTGCGCGCGTTGTCCTCCTGGACACTACCACGACACCGCGAGTTGCCCCACGGACGACATGGCATGCGCGGAGTGCGACTTGGTGGCTGCCGACGAGAACGACGAGATCGTCTCCGCGTTCCAGACCGCCTTCGACGCTCAGGACGACGCCACCTTCGCTCGACTTTGTGGACAACATGATCAACCTGTTGTTCGTCACGACGAGGAGCCCTTCACCTTCGCGGACGACATCAACATTGGCCTTCGGGCACAGTACGCAGGCTTAAAGCCTTCTCCGCCCTCTCTCCTTGCTGCCCGCGTGCACGAAGCGCGCACAGCTCTCCGTGAGCTGAAGCAGGTAGCCGGTGGTGCTGAGTCGGCCCCGCAGCATTTTCCCATGGTTCATTTCGGCACGGCCCCGCCCGCCGTAATCGACGAGAGCATCGCGGAGCCCGAGCCGCAATTGACGATCGACAGCGACGAGAACGCGCTAATCTTCCCGAAGCAGTTCGTCAACAACGAACCCCCCTTCGAGCAGTCCTTTATGGACGGCATGTCTGTAAAGTTGGGCTTCTTCGAGCCCGAGCCGCAGGTTTCAATTCAATCCTTTACACCCCTGCCTCCGTACATTTCTTCCACGCATGATTCGGCCAGCGTCGCTGACTCCGAGTCTGGCGACGAGGGATTGCATGTGGACACGCCGCCGCCCGCTCCACGGGTTGGTGGTGTCCGGACACCGTCAATTGGCAGTCTCCTCACGGCAGCGGCACTGCCAGCTCTGTTCATGTGTGTGAGCATGGCTTTGCTCGACACCGTCACCGCCTCTGCACTTTGTGGCGCGGAGATTGCTCCACGGGCGGTGGTGTCCGGGCAGTACTTCAATTATCAGAATGGCGCAATGGACTTCTTCCGTGACTCCGCCTTTCTGGACTCTGGACCCGCTGACCCCGACGACAACTTCAATCTGGACTCTGGTTCTTTGGACTTTGACACTTTTGACTTCTTCAATCTGGACTTTGAGATTGACAACGGCAACTTCTACAGTGAACTCTGCTTTGTGGACCACTTTCAAAGTGGCTAGAGTTGTGACTGCTAGTAGCCCTGCTAGATCAGCTTCAAGGCCAAGATGCCTCCCTGTGTGCACGGCTAGCTAGAGATTTGGGACCGCCCTGGCCAAGAGCACAGGCCCCCTCTAGAATTGTTTCCACCGCTTGAGATGGTGTGTTTTCTGACTGCAACAACCCTGTTCCACCCTAACTCTTCCTCCGTAATAGTCCAGGGTGGTGTGCTGGATGTGACACACCGTGTGTCACTTCCTGTTATCTGTACTAGTACTCCGTACAGTACGGGTGTCACAGGTTTAGGGTTTCCGGCATAAAGCCAAGACTATCTTATGTTTATTCACTCTTGTGCAAACACCGAAAGTGAAAGCATTCTGACTGTAACCCGATATATACCCGTAGCTATATATCTCACACCAAAGCCAAACAAAAGCAAGATGTCAAAATGGCCGAACAACTTAAGGAATCTCAAAAAGTTGCCGATGCCCAAGAGACGATCAAGAGAGCTACGACTAAGACTAAAGAACCCGAACCCGAAAAGCAACCCGAAGAATCAATTTCGGAACCTGATGTTGAACACGTCATTGTCAAGAAACCAAAAACCCCTAAGAAGAAACCCAAAAAGCAGGTTGTCATCGTTGAATCTGATAGCTCTCAATCGGAAGAAGAGCCTCAGGTTATCGTTAGGAAGTCTACTAGACGAAAGCAAAGCCGAGTTGCATCTCAATCACCACCACCTCGAAAACGAGACGCTGAGATGGAACCGGGATATGACAAAGCTTACTCTAGTCTATTTCTATCGTTATAATATATGCAGTTCCAAAGACTGAAGAATCGTTCTTATGATATTCAAGTGCCAAAGAGTTCAGCGTTTCCAATTGACACACCCGATGATTTTATTCAATTGCACGGGGTTATCCTTGCCTGTGCGAAAAGGGGTACGGGCAAATCGTGTAGTCTTACACACCTACTTCGATTGATGAAACAAAACAATGCTTTAGACAGGCTTATCTTGGTGTCACCTACTTATCACAACAATATGCATTATTACAAAGACTTACCACTCGAAGAAGATGATGTACTGGAGCCAACCGTCGATGTTCCAAATCAGATTGAAAACCTCCTTGATACCGAGGCTCAAGAGTACGATGAATATCAAGAGAAGATGGAACGGTATAAGAAGTTAATGAAAATGTTAAACAATCATAACATCAGTATCTACGAGATTCCGGGTGAATTGATGTTGGAATTTGGGGACGAGAATGGTAATATACTTCCTCCACAACACAAATATGGTGGCAAGAGGCCCGTGATCGCCGCCTTCTTTGATGATACACAAGACACCGACATGATGAGACCATCGAGTAAGCTCAGCAACATGGTCATCAAACATAGACATCTTGGGAAACTAAAGGGCGGTGCCCTTGGAGTGACATTGCTATTTGCAACTCAGAATTATACCTCAAGCTCAGGTGGACTGTTAAAATCTATACGAGGCAATCTTACACATATGTTAGTGTTCCGCAACAAGAACCAAAAAGAAATCGCTAAGATCGGCGAGGAAGTAGGTGGTGAAATTCCCATTGAGGAATTCAACTCGGTGTACAACCAGGCTATACAAGATCCTCACGATTTCCTTTTCGTTGACCTTCATCGGAAACCAAGTCATCCTTCAATGTTTAGAAGGAATTTCAATGAGTGGATCATTCCAGGTCAACCTTTATTGACCCAGTAGTCTTTTCCATATGGAACGAAAATCTCCTGACCTTTTTTAACATTCTTCGTGAGCTTCACATTTCCAACAGAATTTATTTTGGCATTCTTAGAACAACCGGTTCGTTTGGCATCTCGTGCTGTACAACTATTGTATTTACCGGCTACCGAGTTGGTTTTTTCAGCATCAAAGAATGTATTGACATTCTTTTGCCAAATGTGAGTTCTACCATTCATCGGTGGCAACTGATCAGCATCAAGTTTGATCGTGCCCACTATATATCTACCTACAATGGTTCCCTTTTTTAAATCAACTCTTGCAAACCCACCTTGTCCGGAGTCGGGTATAGTACTCTCTTGTACATTGACTTGTCTATGAGCCCAACACATTGGTGACCATTTGCATGTCATATTTTTACATCGTTGTCCATCCTTTTTGATAGCGATACATCGTTGACACGGTGTGCGTTTCATCTTATAGTATAGAACGTTAAATGTTTCCAATATTGAATTATATTATATATATTAGTGTTTTGGATACATTTAACGCTATTTTAAAAATTGTCTTATTGCTGGTACAAAATGATTCCACTTTCTTGTATGTACATATTTATCAACAATTTTGTTACTTCCGGGGAGACGGAATCGAACACGCTTACCTTTCGTATCTCTCTCGATCGAGTACACATCTGTTCCGAAGTATGCATTTAATGCTTTACAAATAACACTTGGGTATATCTTTGTGCCCGAAATTCCTATCATAAAGAATTCTTTAAATTTCTCAATGTCGATGTTCCAACATGGATTGTTTGGTAATTCTAAGGTATCAATCGCTCCATTTTGATAAAACAAACTCCATAGTATATGATCTTCGTTTTGATAGAACATTTTGAATTTTCGAACAAAGTTGATCAATTTTCTATTCCACAAATCCTTGACGAAATGCTCGGGTATATCTTCTACAAATTGATTTTGAAAATGATACTTGGCTATTTGAAGCTTATCGGTCATTGACGATTGATTCTTATATACCAATGGGTTCAGTTTTTCATGAATATCTACAATATCAGTATTTTCGATGTTTCCATATGCAAAGTACGCCGTGGCATTGAACTCGTTCAATTTATCCCAAACGATCTTCTTGGATCCATTGTACATCTCAAAATTGATGTAGCCACACTTTTCAAAAAAGTAACTATACACCGAGTCATTCCTTGCTAAGTATTCTTCTTGGTATATCAAAGCGAGTTGACGATATATCGGACAATCTGGTGCGTTGTATGGCATTGTATAGCCTTTGTTTACGGAGGACTTTTCATACTTTTTATAGAATAGATGTAATTCATTAGTATAATATTGTCTCACTCTCCCCAGATTTTGAAAGAAGTCTCTCGGTTCTACGGTATTTGGATCGAGAAAGGCAAACTTCTTGTGAAAATGCAATCGTTCATAATTGACACCGACGGTTATTGATACATTGCTAATGATTAATCGTTTTGTCGACCAAACGGTATCCACATCACAGGTCGTTTGTTTATCGTTGTCATCGCTCATAGGATGATAGCACATGATCTCATCTTTTTCCAAGTTGGTCTCTTGTAAGATGATATCTTTGAATGTATCCATGCCATAACAATAAATGCCTTTGCCCTTTTTAAAATCAGTTTTGTATGGATAGAAGAGAGTAATGTTGTATCCTTTGTTCAATTCATCGATGAGAGATTGCCTCCATACATCTTTGTCATCGTACTTAATGACCCTTTGTGGTGGTGGGGTGTATTCATTACCAAGTGTTAGCAATCTTTCAGGTCGCAGTTGACCCAGCCACGCTATCATAGTTTGTGAGGAAAGGCATCCATTATGATTATCTTTTTGGCATTCCTCATCAATTGGAGAAACACTCGCCAGTTTTCCGGAAGATGTTTATGGTGTGTTGTGTCATTGATCCAAACCTTTTTGAAAGTTTCTAATTCATCCAAAACGATGATATCAAATGATTTTTCTTGGTCATCAAATGGATCGATGACTTTATATTGACTTTCCATGGACATGGTCAATCGTTTCTTCTTTGTAATAGCCGGGTCTTTCGGTTTGAATGACTTGTAGTTTTTGAATCCCAAATGATCCAATCGAGATGGTACGTTGTTGGCATAGGATATTCTTGGACTATACCACATAATACTCGATCGTTTTTCATATTTATCAAGATAGTTGATAGTCGCTTTAGTCTTGCCAACCCCCATATACGATGTAAGGTAAATGATTGTCGATTGTTCCAATGCTTGATGAATGTCTTCGCAAGATAGATATCTTTCATCATTCATATATATGTTTGTTTCTACATTACAATTTTCAATAAAGTTCAAACAATTCCGATCATATTCAAACAACTTTGGATAGAATCGTATAAGCAAATTCTTAATAAAGTTATCACCGGGATTGAAGGTATCCTTCGATCGATTCCAATAATCTTCATACCTTTTTAGTCTTTTAGAATCGTTATCCTTTTGAGATACCCATTTTAAAAATTGTTCCAATGAGATATTACTATGATATGCCCATAGCATTATCACCCATGTGATTGTATGATGCAATGCTTGATCGTGATCTCTCGGCTTATTGGGTATCATCGATAGGATTTGTGGATACGATGTCGTATACCAATTGAAATCTTTCGGGATTTCCAATTGAAAACCAACTATCGTACTCAAATCAATTGTAGAATGTTGTTTCTCCAAGTGATCTACATCATGAAATTCCCATTCCAAGGTGCTTGCATCAATGGAATCTTCATCAAAATCTATCAATACACAATGCTTTGTCAAGATCGGACTACCTTCAATATACTCTTGAATTCTTATTTCGTTCGGTTTCGATTGATTGATACATTTGAAGTTTCTATTTGATGTGTAAATAGAACTATCGACATGTTTAATATCTGATGTCCATGTTCTAAACGGTGCCATATCATTCAAGTTTTTGAAGTAGTAATTTGATAAAACGATATGGTATGACCAATTTGGTATTCCTTTTTTCGGAAGAATCGAACCGCTAATTTGCAAATTGGCATTTGGGAATTTCTCAATAATGATTCTTTCCAATACGTTTAGATCGATTTCCTCCCTCCCATCAATATCAAAAAATACTTTCCTTTTTACATGTGATTGTATTACTTCATTGATACCGTGATTACTTTCTAATAATTTCGATAATTCTTGATCATTCACTTTTGTCCAAAGAGATGATTGATGATTTGGATTTTCAGCTTTGATTGAAATTTCTTCATTGTTTATCGTAGACAAGACATAATCTTGAGCACCATACATTTTGGAAATATTCTTGATCCATTTGAGACCGAGATAATTAACAATAGCATGCTTACTCTTATCAATGTTTGCGAAATCCATATATACTTATATATACATAATATTCTTTAAATATGTTTATAAGAATAAGCGTTAAATGTTGCCATATCACTAATATATATAATATAATTCAATTCTGGCAACAATTAACGCTTTTTAACATCGCTCGACGACATCGTTGATATTCCCTCATTTTTTCTCGATGCAATTCTTTGTGATTTTCGTACCATGTTTTTTGATGCTTACGGTTCAAAGCCTTCGTTTTTTCAACATGAGTCTCTCTATACTTCCTTTGAGCTTTTAATTGAGCTTCAGTCAAAGCCATATTAATATATATACTTATATCTATTTCTTAAATGAAAACAAAGAAATAACTGGTAAAAGTTCTTTTTAATTTTCTCCATCTCTATTCCCAGGGAAATACTTAGCGAAAAACAGTTTTCAATTTACGATCATGATGACACTACAGTATCAGTACGCAGTACGCACGCACGAAGACGGCAACGTGGCGGTCACCAGATCATGTGTCCAAAAGCGGTTCAAAAAGTGGAGATGACAGCCGACCGCTAAGTGTCGCCCTATGTGTCATGCGTTATCGTATCATCGTATCTTATCATCGTATCTTTGTTTTAGAGCCGCCAACAGGCTATTTTCATCACTTTTCACAAAAGTTCCCGCCGCCAGCCACCGTCAGCACAGCTTTCGCACAGCTCGCTTGCTTTCTTCAACCTTCTTAAAGGTAAAAATATGGACGATTCTAACCCTCTCCTTGTTGTATCACGCAAGCCTAACAGTGCAGGTGCAATATGGGATCCGTTGCGTCAGCTGCCTACGTTTACGAATCGTTCAAAAAAAGCGAGAGTCGGATCTGCTCGCTGTGTTACTTTAAAGTTCGAAAACAATACGTATGTACGCTGTGACGCAAAGTGTGCACACGGAGGAGTTTTTTGTTCAGTTGACCAGCACCGCATCGAGACTTGTGAGAAAGTGCTTTCGATAGAAGGAGCTCCAGCGTTATTTGTCAAACAGTGCGAGCGGCTTCAGAACTCGGATGACCCCACAGTTTATACTTCTATTGTTGATACGTTGCACAAAAAAGTTGTTGTTCCTTGTTTCGCCGCCGTTCGTGCAGCGGATCAAGAAGACGCGTTCGATAACTGTACTGAAGACAGCGGATTCTCTTCTTTAAGTAAAACCTGTTCTTCTTTTCTTGACAGTTTAGAAGGAAGCAGCCGTTCTTTTTTTTCTAAGCAAACTGAAAATACCGGTCAGCTTTCCTTAACTATGGCCAGACTGACCGTCGATTCGCCGCTTTCTTCGCCAGTGACAATCCGCCAGCCGGGCACAAAACGAAAAGCACTGAAAGCACCGCCAGCCAGTTCAGTTCCCGTAGTTACAGTCCCAGAAACCCCAGTTTCTCCAGTCCAGTCCAGCCCCCACAGAGTTGACCGAATCTCAGAACTGGAAGCCCGGATCGAAGAACTGACCGCTGAAAACGCTGAGCTGAAAGTTAACCTATCTGAAACCGAAGCTGAAGTTGAGTGTGCTGAGGCAGAGGTTACAAAACTAAAGGACCAGAATATTCAGTTACAGAAGTCAAACCTTGAGGCTTGTACACTGACTAACGAGCTGACTGCTGAAATAGCTGCTTTGAAAAGAGCACCGGCCACCAAGATCCGGGTTCTGAAGTCCCCTGACAGAACTCCGGATGACAAAGACCAACGTATCACTGAGCTTGAAATTGAAGTTGAAGCTTTGCAGGAAAAAATACACCCAAACGCCCGTAAGTTGTTTATGGAAATAGCAGACTTGAAAGAACAGTTAGCAGCAGCAACAGTGGTCGAATCTTCACAGACCCCTCAGGAAAAGACCATGGCTATGGCTAACAAAAGAAGGGTAGAACTGGCAGCAGAAGCCGAAGAAAAGAAACTGAAAAAAGCAGCAGCTGCAGAAAAGAAAGTTAAGGGTAAAAAGAAAGCAGATCCGAAACCAGCAGAGTCAGAGGAGTTACCCAAGAGTTGGTTTGACCACCACTATAGGGAGTTTCCTGAGGAAAAGCCTGACGACTGGGTGTTTGACTCAGAGAAATCCGGGTGAGTGACTGTGTTCTGTTTGTTGTTTGTTTGCAGGTTTTCAAGACTCCTAACTTACCTTCAAGTTATCTTTATCTTCAGGTAGCTAACTATGCCGAAAAGAACCAAAGAACCTGTTTCAGAACCTCGTATCATCCGCACAAGATCCGTGGCAGCAGCAGAAGCAGTAGCAGCAGCAGAAGCAGCAGCAGCACCTTTGCCTGAAGAGAAGCCTTTAGTTTACAAATGGTCTTTTAGATATGGTATAGGCTTTGTGTCTGAGGAATACCCAAAGACTGATTGATAAAGAAAAGTATGTACTCTTTTAATAATGAAATAATAGTTTGTATGTTTTATATTGTTCTTTTGTGCAGATATGGCTCCCAAGCAATCCACTCTTGCTGGTGCTGGTGCCAGTGGCACTGCTGCAGCTGCCGAAGGCCTGGTCAGTCCCCGTGCCACCGATGGGGGGAAACTCCTTTATGCTGTCCGTGATGGCCCTCATCAAGGTGTATATGACCGTTGGCATATGGCACTGGATGCTGGTTTTAAGTACAAACAGGGAGTCGGGAATGGTGCTTCCTTTTCTAAGTCTGAAAGGGATATTGCTGAAAAATGGGCTTCGGACCTTTCCAAGATGCAACCAGAGGCCAAGGCTGCCCAGTTGCAGAAGATTATCAAGGACCAGCATATTCTTATTAGATTGTTGGTTGTTGTAATCATTTTCACTGTGGTTTTCTTCATTGTTCATTTCTTCGTGGAGTGTATTGGTCACTGGTATGGCTGTTCTGAGAAGATCATGAAGACCCACCCCGTTTGTATTGGAAACATGAAAATTGATCTTTTCATGCCAGAGCATGCTGCTACATTGCAGACACTTGTTTTCACTGAAATGCTTGCAGTCATGACAGCATTCTTAATTTGGCTTGTAGGTTGCATTGCTTAAACAATACAATGTACTTATCATTTTGGTAATTATGTAATAACAGGATAAAGGCAAGAGGCCTGTGTCTGAACTTGATCCTCATACCGAGGAGGCACCTGCACCTGCACCTAAGGTAATGTATTACTGTTATAATTATCATTCTTCTTGTAGACTATTCTTATCAAATACTTGTGCATTTTCAGGCACTCTGTTGCAATATATGTAATCTACTTGAAGGAACCTTTCCATGTCCAGTAGCTTGTTGTTCAAAGTTTAGATGTGTTTACTGCATAGGAAAAGATTGTTGTATAGATTGTATAGTAGCATATTCAGGCAGAATAGATATAGATGCAGAATTAATTTCTGTAGATAGTGACCGTAGCATAGAAAGGGAGTATTACTTGGAGGGCCGTGCCTATCAGGCCCTTTACTGTGGGTATACTACCCCAGAGGAGGATTATTATGTAAATATTCCTAATGAATATTATTGGTCTGATTAATATTACAGGTGCCTCGTTCAGTTGCCAAGAAGCAGGAGAGGCTTGCAGAGAAGGGTAAGAAGCTTTTAGCTCTGAAACACTCTCCCATGAAGCTTCGTTCTGATCTCAGGAAATTGACAGTGGGTGTTCTTCCTCACCAAACCAAAGCTGTTGCCAATAGAGGTCTATTGGTAAAAGCTTGTACTGTGAAAAATCTGGCAGAATATAAGAACAAGCCAGATTTTGAAGTTCCTGTTTCTGAAATAGCCTGAAGGGAAGAGTTATTAGCCAAGGGGGAATTTGAAGGTTCCACTAGCAAATAAACAATACTTACTGTTTTATTATTGTAAATGTATTTTGCAGATGATAATGACCCTGCTGAGGATCCTGCTGAGGATCCTGATGATGGTGATAATGATGGTGATGATTCTGATGATTCCTCGGACCCAGAGAATCAGGTAATTATTGACCCTTTCATATTAGGAAATGTATCATAATGATTCTTAGATTAGTGTGTTGTGTTCAATACAGGATTTATCAGGATTTCAATCTCAAGTTGATAAGGAATGGGCCCTTCTGAATACAGCTTTATGCCAATTTTCTGGCGAGCCTTCTAAAGTGGCATATGATTCCTTGTTAGGAAACCCTGATTATCCACATGCCCAACAATATTCTATTGAGAAGCCAAAACCCTTGGTTTTGACTAATCACCATTCCAAATCAGTCAGCAGAAAGAATCAGAAAAAAGATTCCAACAATTTGAGCTTATGTTGCATGGTTTGTAGGATGAAACAAGTCCACGGACCCGATTGGAAATGGTAGATTGTTTGTGGTTTGACATTGCAGGTTGAACCTTACATTGAAACAGATGCAATGTGCAAAACCTGCCGTAGGATAATGATCAAAGTGGCTGGATGTCACATTCCCAGTTGTAATAATTTCCTGTATATTGAAATATGCAATAGGTGTGGGAAAAGGGTGTGCAAGGCCCATTTGGGTAGGCTCTCTGCAGGGATGGCACCTACTTGTTATACTTGTATGAGTAAAGTGGGAATTTGCTAGATCGGTATTGTGCCTTGTAAGTAAAATAATTTGAACAATTTTGACAGGAAGAAGAGTCTGAAGACCTCTACAGTGATGAGGAGACTCATGACAATAAGGTGATTGAAAGAATGCTGTCTGTCGCCAGATATAGGATCTGGAAAGACAGAATGCCAAGGGATGTGCAAAGGAGAACCAAGTTAAGGGCTAATGTGGTTTTCCAAGAATTTCAGGAAGATCCTGTTCTCAGAGACCTTCTGAAAACTCATGTGAAGAAGCTTAGAATTGAATTTGGTGCATTCATGGATAAAGTTGCAAAGGGTAAAGTTAGTCACAAAACCCTCAAGCCATACCCTCAAGCATAAGATTAAACTTATTTTGAATTATTCATTGTTACAGGAGGAGAATGAAGACTCAGAATTTCGTTGTATAGGCTGTAGGACATTTCTATGGAATGTAGAAGAGTATCAGTGTCATATTTGTGAAGATGGTCCTTACTGTACGTCTTGTGCTAAGCAATTGTTTTGCTGCAAATGCAATTACTGTGTCTGTGAAATGTGTCAAGGATCTACCCTGTCAGGTCTTAGAATTTATTGTAAGCCCTGCCTACATAATTTGAGATGTGGTAAGGATTGGTAATATTTGAATAAACAATAATTAAGTAATATTTAGTGATACTGAATACTTTCAGGTTTGTGGTTTGATTTTGCAGGAGTCTTATCGGTATTTACCGGAAGAAGAAAATGAACAGTGCTGTCTATGTCATCGTATGTGCAATAGAATTTGTTATGAATGTGAAAAAATATGTGTGTCGGAAGCATCGGTACTATTTGGAAGTTAGAAATCCAAACCCCACTCATGGAGAACCTACATGTCTTACCTGTGTCAAGTATTATTGTCGATTAGATTACAGTTATTAGATAATATTTTTGATCAATTTCAATTCCAATAAAGTTTCGATTATTAGCTTTGCATACTCTGCCAGTTGTTCCGATGCCCATGAATGGGTCCAGTATATTATCATTTTCATTTGAATAAGTTTTAACAATCCATTCTAATATATCATAAGGTTTGGCAGTTGGGTGATTACTTTTGTAATTACCATTAGCAATACTTATTACAGATTTCGGAAACCGTTTCCCATTAGATATAGTATCGATCCTTGGACTGTTACCAGTATACAATTCAGTGCGTCGACCAGGCTGTCTTGTGTAAGGAATTCCGTCAATCATTTGTGGATTATAGGTCGGTAATTTATCATAGAATATGTATAACATTTCGTGTGATCGGAGTGGTTGGTGATTGCAATGATAGAATCCAGAACTCATCGATTTCTGCCATACAATATCATATTTGAACATTCTTTCATTACTGGATATTAATTTATGTCCAAATCGAGTTGTACAAAAAAATACATATGCAGTTCGGGGTTTACCGATACGTTTTAGTTCTTTCCATAACCGATCTAAATTAATAATTTGATTATCAAATTTGCAAGCAGTTTGATTATAAGGTAAATCTAAAATAACCAGGTCAATTGAATTAGATTCAATGTTCGGTAAAATGTCAAAACAGTCGGCGTTGAATATTTGGGTTTCCATAAGATATCGGAAGAGAAAAACGGTAAATGTATCCAAAACACTAATATATATAATATAATTCAATATGGGCAACAATTGCCGTATAGACTTATAAATCACGCGGAATGTATCCAAAACACTAATATATATAATATAATTCAATATTGGCAACATTTAACGTTCTACTGATCCAATCTGGCGATCACGCGGAATGTATCCAAAACAGTAATATATATAATATAATTCAATAATGGCAACATTTAACGTTCTGTTGATCGATCACGGTGTCGGCTTATGAAGATCTGCCATAGATAACCGTAGGTGCTCACTACATGGGAAGCGTTCCGAAATACTGGTAAATCCTGGCAAAATACAGAAGGCACTTAAGGAATACAGTTGTATTTAATAAGGATGGTCCCCCCTCTACACGCTTCCCATGTAGTCACAATGTACAGTAAGCTTCCGAGCTCTGTGCCTTTAGTATTGCACTCGGACTACTTTTGCATTGAGCACCATGCTCTTTGTATCAGAGGCTCATTCACCCGCTTGCCACAGAGTAGTACTCACCATGAGTTTTGCTCGCAGGTAAACGATGTGCCATGTGATCTATGCGGGAAAGACATAGAGCTTCTCGATGGAATGACGGCATGTGCAAGTGGCACGAATGTACTTCGACCATGTTTGGCGACTGCACGGTGCTCCCATGAAGATCGTTTGTGACAGGGACTCTCGCTTCCGTGACGCCTTTCATATGGAGTTGCATCGCCTTATGGGGGTGCAGGTGGCCTCCACTACGCCGTACCATCCACAAGGGGACGGTCAAGCGGAGCACACAAACCACACGGTGGAGCGCATGTTGCGCGCCTACGTTGACGCAAACCAGACAGACTGGGATTTGTGGTGCACCCCGGTGGAGTACGCCATTAACGACTCCAGGTCCGCGGTTACTGGATTCACACCCTTCGAGCTTTGCTATGGGCATGCCCCAGCGTCGCAGCTCGACTTCTTCGTAGAAGCTGCGTTGGCCTCTCGTAGGGGCCGCGCCAAGGGGGGAGAGGGGACGTCGTGAAGAAAGGCACGGCCCACGAGACCGCCCGGCAGTTTGTTCAGCAGTTGCAGACTGCTCGCGATAGGTTGCTGGTAGCTCAGCAGCAGCAAGTGGCCCAATATGATGCTCGCCATCGCGCTCGCCGGTACGCAATAGGTGACATGGTGTGGGTGGACGCCACGCATCTCACCCAGCCCGGGGATCGGGGCCTACACAAGAAGTTGCTGAAGAAGCGCCTGGGCCCGATGGAGGTGCTGGAGGCCTTCCACAGCGATCGGCAGATGGAGCTCGCCCCCGAGGACCGAGGGGCCCCCGCGGCTTACCGCCTGAAGCTACCACCACAGTGGAAGGTGCACGACGTCTTCACCGTGGATAGACTCACCCCAGTGGAGTCGGGCCAGGACAAGTTCGCGGACAGGAGTGCGGAGATTCCGCCTCCCCCTGTGGACGTGAGCGGTCGTAAGGAGATGGCGGTGGAGTGCATTGAGAGGTCACGCACGAGGAGACGTAGCGGGCGGACATGGACGGAGTACATGGTCAAATGGGTAGGTATGCCGCGCTCCGAGAATGAATGGAAAACTCGCGAGGACCTCGAGTTCGATGGAGTTGGCCGAAAAGGGATACCTAACCGCGCTCTTCAGGAGTTCGAGAAGGTCGAGGCCAAGAGGCAAGAACGTGAAAAGAGTAGAGTCACTCGCAAACGCGAGGAGTCAGCAGGAGCGATATGGTTGACGGATCCTGAAGAGTTACAGGCGGACGGAATGGCGTGGATCCCGGAAGAACGAGCCGACGACGAGGTGGGCACATTCGCGACGGTGTCATCCACTAGTTTCATGCCATCTCAAGGACCTGGTCGAGGAGCGGCATGCCTACAGCCGTCTCGACGCCCAATACGGATCTTGGTGTTGTTTTGTGGCACAGGCTCCGTCGAACGGCAGTTCAGCAAGCAGTTTCCAGGGTGTGAGGTAGTCTCGGTGGACATCCAGAACCGATGGAAGCCCACTGCGAAAACGTCCTGCACTGGGACTATCGGCAGTTCTCGCCCAAGCACTTTGACGTCATTTGGGCGAGCCCCCCATGCACGGAGTATAGCCAAGCCAAAACGGTAGGGATACGAAACTTGCGTGGTGCTGACAGACAAGTGCGGAGAACATTGGAGATCATCAAGTACCTCCAGCCGAGCTTCTACTTCATTGAGAACCCACGTGGCCGAGCTCCTCATGGGTTACACACTCGCCGATGCATGCAAGGGTTGCCACCTCCGCATCTGGCTACGTATTGTAAGTATGGTATGCCCTACAAGAAACCCACCCACTTCTGGACCAACGCGCCTATCGCCACCCTGAAGTCTTGCGACCCCGAAAACCCCTGCGACTTCAAACGCCGTTATGGGCGGCACGAGAAGATGGCGCAGAGCGGCTCCGCCAGCAGAGAGTCGGGCGACCCTAGACCAGGCATGGGAGCTGGATGGCACGTGTATGGCATCCCCGCAGCCTTGCTTAAACAATTATTCAGCTCTCTACCGGTGGAACAACCCGTGGGGGCAATCGCAGCGGTGTGTGAATACCTAGCGGAGCTGCTTTGGAGAGATGAAAATGAGACAGATCTCAACGATGAAAGAGTCTGCGCTAATCCGGAAGAAGCTGACGAGGAGCCGGTGACCTTAATGCCGGAGTACAGCCCTACGCCGCCACCAGTGATGTCCGACGACAGCGAGTGGGACACCATGGGCTCCGAATCAGCCTAACGACTGTGCATCTAAGCACAAGCGAGGACGCTTCCCACCTGAAGGGGGGGGGAGTTGTGCTAGGACAACACACGGTGTCATGCGCGGATGACTCAGCAATGTCATACATGCCAGAAGTGTCATACGCGCCTTACAGCATTAGCGCCCGAGACCCCTGTTGAGGAAGAGACCCCCCTTATATGGGAGTACACAGTACCACTGTACTGTGTAATAATGTGACATGTAGAATACCGGCACATCATACTGCATGATAATGTAGTACAAGCATATGATAGGTTGATGAGACTTGGCCATGCTGACTAGGATTACCTCAGAGAGCTGAGTGAATAAGTAATGGCCAAGGCCAAAGAAACAGTTGAGATTTCTAGAGTAAAAACAGCCGCATGGCAAAAGTCAAATATAATACCTAATTCTTACATGCAAATATATGTAGTAAGTCTAGACATAGCAGTCCTATGTCTAAAGAGCTGACCTAGCAGTACCTAGGCAGTTAGTCATTATATGCAGTCCATATAAGACTCCCATCAGTAGTTACAGTGCCCTGTGAGGAGCAGTCCTCCCACACATCCTGCCACATCCTGTATGCACAAGTAGGGGGGAAAAGGGGAACATCCCAAGGGCACCAACACAAGTTGGCATGGTCCACACACAGCCACAAGGGTATGACACTTGCTATATGAAAATATACAGCATACCCACCCCATACAAAAATCTCAGCACCAACTGGAAACATCCTGACTGGATAACATACTCCATACACATAGGCCAACAGGAAAATAGAGGTCAAAATGATTCCCAATGTAAAAGAAATAAGGAACTCAGTATGTATAAAACTATACCAGCCCCTGAGATAGCAGCTCAACTAGTTGAGTATTTGACAGAGGTGTATGAAGCTTGTTCACAACAGGCTCAGTGGCGAGATAACACACAAGCCAGTAGTGAACAACAAAAGGCAAGTAGGTGCAAATATCTCCAGAAGGCTGATAAGTACACAGAGGCTTGTCATGGAACTCCGTTGCATAGCACGGTGACAATGCCGGCGGGGGATCGCCCAGAAAACCCCGGGTCTTGTGTAATTTGTAAAAGCTTCTGCTGCAGTAAATCGTGTGTAATTGCTGCCCAAAATGACGGTGATTCCAAAGTGCAGAATGAGGGGGAGGGGGACACTGTACGGCGCACAATGAACCGAAGGAGCCTCAGGACCGGTGCAAGCTTGGAGCAAAGGAGCACCCCAATTGAAGGTATGGCAACCGTTACCCTGCATATCATAACTTACCTACTTTATACCCGAAGGAGACAGCTGAGAGATGCTTTCACCACGACACAAGGACCTATAGTTATGCTCTTGCACACAATATATCACCTTGCAAGGAAAAACTCAAGACAAGGAGATCAGATCAGGCCAGGCCCAAGGACATTCATTAGATGGGCTCACAAGAAGACCAAATACAGGTTACAATACCCGGGGAAAACTCAGAAAATGTCTGCAGAAACGAGAGCCCAAGATGCATCAGGAGATTTTATTACAACACAAAGAAATGACAGCAGGACCAGACAGAAGACAATTAAGGCAAGAGTCAAGGTAATGAAGGATGCATCAGGAAGAACCTTCACAACACAAAGGAGGGGCAGACGGTCCAAACATGACCCGAATACACACATGCATATACCTGCGAGGAAAGAGCTAATGAAGACACTAGCAGAAAGGAAACAACACCCAAACATCCACACAGAAGCAAACAAACCCAGCAACCATGGACAAAAGGGGAATCCCAGTCAACTGGAATCAAGCACAACAACATCACCTATTAAGATGTTAGATGCCATACACACTGGAAGCAATATGACTGAAGTGCCATTTACTAGGAAAGAGGTCATGAGGGGAAAAGGGGGACAGCCCGCTGAGTCATCAACCTTAAACAATAACAGACTTGAAGCAGAAACAGGATACAACGGAGAAGGGATTGATTCTGAACAGCTAGATGAGGCCCTCAGGCTACAGGACAAAAGCTCGATCCCCCCCATAGGCTACGATGAGCTCCTTTCAAAACTGGAAACTGGAGAACCAAGCTTCTTACACCTCATCAGGAAAGCATTGGGCAAACATTTGAGGACCCACTTCGGGGTAAGCAATGGTGAACATTGGAGACTCGTAACACTCCGAATTACAAACGAACAACATATTGAAGCCTACATCTATGACTCCCTTGGAGTAATGACAACAACCGAAACACAAAGCAAACTTGAAGGGGCACTCTCTTCCTGGTTGAATACCCATCACAAAACCATGAAAGGGAAAAGTTGGAATGTAGAGGTATCAACGTTCAGACAACAACTGGATAATCACACCTGTGGGATCTGGGTTATCAGAACAGCGGAGAAATGGAGGCAATGGTGTGACAGGAGCGAGCACTTACCATTCTTCACCTATTTAAAAGAAGGAAACACTGAAGGGGAGCACCACAGTTCTGAGGCTACATTACACATCCAGGACCTAAAAGAAGTAATTCAAGATAGGATTACCCAACCTAAGGATGAAAGAGGGAGCATCAATAGCGACATCACAAAACACAACCCTGTATACAGTAGGAAAGGAGTCATCTCCATAACCAACATTGAGACACTGTGCATCAAGCTGAAGCTAGACTTCACTTGTACCAACAACAAGCACACCCTTTATGAAATGATAAACGGGAGCCAAAAGGAATACAACAATAACACCAACAAACTTCCCCAGACAAAAGACCACACCTATATTCTTCATCAAAGTCAGGAATGGACATTGGCAATACACCTGAAACATAAGAACACCGTCCTCTTAATCAAACCCTTCACAAAAATGGAAAAGGAAAGTCATGACAACAAGATACCATTATATAAACACTTAGGTCTCAGATGTGAGATCGATGCTCAAAACAAAGGCCTTCTTGTCTTCCACACAGCAGTCAAAATCCAGGAAATCCTCCAAAATCTCAGATATGCAGGAGAGCATCAGCTAGAAAGAGACATCATAAACAGCATGACCACCTCCAACATCAAGTACCACCATGGTACCGGGAAATTCACCAGAAATGAGAAGCTAAACAACAGGGGAGCGGTAGCCATAATTAGGGAGCAGCTCAAATATGGGAATATAACCCCTGATGAAATAGCGCAAAACAGAGAATTCCGGGAAAAACAAGTGGTGGTTGGAGGCATAAGAACAGGAAAAGCAATGGCTTCCAATGCTCAAAGTAAAAGGAACACCCCCAAAACCACAGGCCTAAGGCACCAGGCATTTAGCGAATTGCTCCAGGAGCTCTACGTTAAAATACAAACTTTTGTAAAAACAACCCAAATGGAAAGATATTTTGAGGGGACACCCAAAGGATGTACACAAACAAGTATTGAGGGAAACGGAGCTCAGAAATGCAGTAAGAAGGCTATAAGAGGGCTGCAGTCGTACGTAACGCGTAACAAAGGGGGCAATAAGGAAGGAGGAGCATTTGAACAAAGGAGGTGCACAGAGAATAATGGACATGAAAATGACCCACAAGGTACACTGAAGAATGAGGAGCCGATTGGAACAACTTACACGGCAATATACGGGAAAATGAGAGGAAACCCTAACCCGGAGGGGATATACCTACAGGAAAAGGGAGGAACAGGGGCACATGACGGCAAAATTGGACAGAAATATTTTGCACAATACTTACATATGGTGAGACAAAGAGGTGGGAAAAAAATAAGCATGAACGGACGACATTGGGCATTTAGCGAATTGCTCCAGAAGCTCTACGTTAAAACACGAACTTTCGCAAAAACGACCCAAATGGACAAATATTTTGAAGGGACACTCAATAGGCATACACAACTAAAAACTGACGAAAACGGAGCCCTAAACTGCAGTAAGGTGGGAGTGAGGAGGCTGAAAGCGTATGTAACGCGTAACGAGGAAAACGATGCGGAACGAG
Source organism: Cymbomonas tetramitiformis (assembly GCA_001247695.2). Taxonomy (NCBI): domain Eukaryota; kingdom Viridiplantae; phylum Chlorophyta; class Pyramimonadophyceae; order Pyramimonadales; family Pyramimonadaceae; genus Cymbomonas; species Cymbomonas tetramitiformis. The sequence goes on along the minus strand of LGRX02024780.1, from coordinate 2,365 downwards.
AAACACGAAAACAAAAGAGGTGTACAGGGAACAATTGCCGTTATAGCAACTCACGAGACACACTGAAAAGTGAGAAGCCGATTAAAACAAGCTGCGAGGCTATATACGAGAAAACGAGAAGAAACCCTAACTCTGAGAAGGTGTACCTACAGGATGAAAGGGGAATGACACACTGAATATGACACCTGACTGTACGAACTAGTCAGGGTGTCATTTCCAGCACACCACCTCATCTGAGGTGGACAGCTTGTGACAACACACCACCCTAGCTACTAGGCTTACAGTGTAAGATGCAAGATTGTTAAGCCTAGAAGCTAGAAAAGTCACAAGTGGTTGATGAGAGCTCAAGCAAAAAAATGATACTTGCTAAAGCTAGATATCTTGCTAAAATAAAATCTGATCGGTCAATTTCATCTCTGCCAGCTAGTGGCGGGTGAACCCACATACCTCGCCTGTTTGCATGTGATGGAGAACGTAAAAAATAAGTCTGCCTGTCGGTTTAGCTTCAAACTTCTGCGAACTGCAAAGGTCTGCTGCCTGTAAATTGTTCGTCTTAATGTTGAAAAGCTGCCCGCAAGTGGTGAGAAATAAGACGACATCCTTCTGTCCAAAACTACAGCAAGTGGTGGAGACATGTAAAAGGGAACACCGCCTGTCTATTTAAAGATTAACAAGAACCATCGGAATAATCATCGGACGCAGAGTTCTCAAAATATTCATCCTCATCGTAAAATTCAGCACCACCAGCTCCATCGGAATCGTAGGCCCCTGCCTCCCAGGCAGCCCACTCCTCTGCGGTGTTGTCACCACTCCAACCACACGATCTTTCAACGGTGTTTGACACTCCCTCGTCTCGCGTGCCTGCTGGCGGTGTGTGCGGTTCGGCCGGTTTGGAGTCTGGCGGTTTGGACTCGCTTGCCCAAGCGGCAAGTGAGACAACATCGAAGCATTCACCGCCTGATTTGACCCCCAACAAGTCTGCACGTGCCGTTTACACAACGGCATATAAGTGGGCGGCCCAAAGTGTCAAGGACGAGCTCATGACATGCAGGAGGGCTGCAGAGGCGGTGTCTGCAAAATACGGCATTAGCATACACTTCTCCACAATAGCAAAAGCTGCCTCGCGCACAGAAATTGCATCCCCTGAGAAAGCCGGTCGGAAGAGCTACATTCCGAAATGGGCGGAAGAGAAACTTCGTGACTTCATAAAGGCTCTTAGAGCTTGCAAGATCCCTGTGTTGAAACAAACGGTTTGCACATACGCGAACGAGATGATTGAAGGCACGGTGTACGCGGAGAAGTTTTCGCATGGGATAGTAGACAACAATTGGTATTATGGGTATTTAGATCGGCATGGCATGCGAACTGGAAACCAGCGGCCCCTCGAGCTGTTGAGGGGCAAGTGGTGCACCGCGGCCAACATGGAGACGCATTACAAAGTGGTAGCCGACGCATTAGTGGAGGCAAAGCTTGCGGTGTGGAATCCGGGCTACGACGACAACAAACAGCATTCTCGCATGATACACATCACGAAGCCACATAGGGTTTTGAGCTTCGACGAGACGAGACTCACGATGGACTGCACTGACTCCTCGAAGTCAAAAGCACAGAGAATAGTGAAAGGGGACAAGGAGGACGATGGGGAAGTGTTAGTGAACAAAGGAGGCGGTGTTGCAAGTGCTATAGGAGGTAGCACCGCCGCGGGTGAAAGCATCCCCGCTTGCATCATATTTGAGGGAGCTGACTCCTACTTGGCAGAGTGGACAGAGGGTGCACCGGTGTCCACCCGCATCGACGAGAGCACGGGACGTGGATACCCCACGACTTTCTATGCCAACAAGAAGGGGGGTATGACACACGCATTGTGTCTGGAATACTTTCGGAACAACATCCGAAACATGTACCCCGACTGTAGTGTGGACAACCCCATCGCCGTGATCTGTGACGGGCATGGCTCACACACACCTGTCTTGTGAGCTGCTGGAGTATTGTAGGGGGGAGGGGATAATAATAGTCCTCCGTCCTCCTCATACTACCAGTGTGTCACAAGGTGAGGACGTTGTGAACTTTGCCGAGTTCAAGCCACTGTTTCGGACGGCGAAGGCATTGTTGCTGGTGGCTAGGGTAAAAGCCAACTTGTCACCTTTCCTGACCATGGCAGACCTGATGAAGTGCACCACCGGGCCGTGGGAGGAAGCCTTTTCCATCGAGAACAACAGGAAGTCTTGGGAGCGGATACTAGGGCTCTGTCCGTTCACTCGGGCTGTGTACTGGGAGCTGCGGAGGAAGGAGGAAAAGGCTCGGAAGACCGTGGCGAAGGCAGAGGGGGTGAACCTTGAGGTGTTGTCCTTCGGGTGGAAGGGGC
>LGRX02024779.1:0-45354 GCA_001247695.2 Cymbomonas tetramitiformis | reverse complement strand
GGATCGTCTGATCTCACTCCCCGGATCGCGGAAATGAAGAATCACGAAGTGGTTGTTCACCTCCGGCTTCGAAGTCCAAGTGTCGCAGAGTGTCGCTCTTAAGTCGGAAATTGGTGAAAATACTTCACTTTTCCTACCTGCTGACGATTGCTGCGTCTTTCTTCTCCGTTTCCTAACGCAAGTTTTCTTCTTACAATCATGGTTTCCGCAGCAATCGCTACTAGTTCTGATTTGCGGAGGGCGACCCGCGCCTCCCGCAGCGCACGGCCCCGTCTGCTTGATGAGAATTCCGTGCCCAACGTTATGTCGTCCGCGTTTAATGCAGCGACCGCGGCTCTGCGGGTCTCCCCTCCGCGGGAGGAGCCCGCAATCTTTCGCTCGTTGGGTCTTAATGAATCTGAAGACGGTGACGAGGTGGTCGACGCGGGGGAAAGGTGGTCCCGAGAGAATGTTGAAACGCCAGAGTCGCCGTCCGGACCGTCCTTGTTGCAGGAATTGTCGTTTGGTGACCAAGCTGCCCCTGGACGCGCTGACTCTCCTCCTCCGGCAAGAAATGTGCTGCAGAGAACGTCCTTGGCGGAGGATGTTGCGGGGGGGGCCAGCCTCCCTCTCCGTCCGCAGGCGTCCCGCGATGAAGTCCACCACGCGACGGAGGAAAGGCTGACTATTCCCGACCTGACGGTGAACGCCTTTACTGGACTTAACTTCTTCGTGCTGCCTAGCAAGGAATTACTTCTGAACCCCTCAATCTTTAAGACCGAGCACCTTCGGAAGATCTGTGCCAAGGTCCCTGGTATGGAGGTGTCGAACAACCAGTCCAGAGCAACTATGGTTCGGAATTTGGAGAGCTTCCGCGAGGTGCTGGAGAGGTCACGTACGCCCCCGACGGGGGATATGGCTACACCTGTGACTTTGACCCCGCGTACTGATCTGAACGCGGGGGGGCCGGTCCCCCCGCCAATGGGGGACTTCCCGACTGACTTGGTGTCCCGGGAATCGGGACACCAAACGCCTCCAGTTGTCCCGGTCACCGAGGGCACGGGCCCCCGACGGCCCCCGTCCCCGTTGTACGTCCGGCCGGGAGCCGCGCAGAACCCGACGTACCCGCCGGGGTTCGGCCCGCACACGGACCCGAATGCGGAGCAAGGTCTTTTCTCTGGCCTCGACCCCCCCGCAAGCCAAGCACAAGAACCTCTGCGACCAGCCCAGGTAGCTAGCCCGAGCGCTCCTGCTTGCCCTCTCCTTTTCCTTTAGAAATTTGAATTCGTTTCGGTTTAATTTGCTAGGGCCTTCTCCTTCCCTGTAGTTTGATACAAACTTAATCAGCCTGTTCAACCCGTTTCACTAGTTAGGAATTTCTTCCCCTCTTTTAGAATAGTCCGGTCCCCGTCCTCGTGTCACAAAGAGTAATTAGTTAGGGCCCTTGTAGTAATCTAGGAGCGCAGTGCCTGGGCTTGTGGGCGCTTCCTAGGTGGTGAAATTTGGTTCTTGTAAACTTTTATGCTGCTGTTTGTAGCCTGCCAATTTAAAAAGTTTTGACTTGCTTTAAAAAGTTTGAATTTAAAATGCTGCTTGTGTCCCGTGGGGACAACAAGAACTTGGTTATCCTCACACTGAGTGAGGCTCTTCTTGGAAGAGTATGTACCCCGTGGAGGTTTTTTGTTGTCTGAAATCCTCAATCTGTGAGGTGTCTCCTCTTGGAGGGACATTGTACCCCGTGGGGGTTGTTTATGTGGACAATTGGTTCCAAAATATCTGGTCGGATGTAAGCTCCTGGTTATGGGCCTTCTTGACAAAAATTGGTTGATATTGCAGGCTCGGGAGGCTGATGATGAAGTGGTGCTCACAAGAACTCTGACTGCCCCAACGGTGGGAGATGATTGTGCCATTTGCCTAGCCAGCCTGCTAGGAGAAATGCCGTGTGTGTCAACTGCTTGCAATCACCACTATCATGTAGCCTGTTTCGATGGCCTGGATGAAATGTACCATTTGACCAGCTTGGTCCAGCCAGAGCAATACATGCTGTTTTCACCATGACCTATAGAAAAGTAGTCAGCAGATGTCCATTGTGTAGATCTGTGCTGATTGTGGATGAACTCCCATATGGGGAGGACAGATTCACATATCTGTGGTAGATATAGTTGTATTATTTTTCTGAGGGCAGTCTTGCATGAGAGTTGTAATTTCCTGATTGTTGCATTGTTTCAAAAATTTGGCATTAATTGTTGTGATTAGGATCAAAATTGTTTGCTGTTGTTATGATGATAAATAATTGCTGCAATTGAGATGAATGCTATTTGAAAATATGAATTTGTTTATATTGAAAATATGAATTTGTTATATTACAACTTGAATTGCTGTGAGGATTGCTGAAAATAGGATTGAAATTATTGCTGTTATCATGATGATGAAGTTGCTCTAATTATGACGAAATAGTTCCTGTAATGTTGGACAATAAGTACTGCATTTATGATGACTATGATTGCTTTGTTCGATGTGAGGATAGGTATGAAAATTTCTTTGATCCGATCGATGAAAAAATTGCATGCTCGTGACAAGCTGATGCTGGAATTAATGATTAGGGAGGGTGATGTGATTGCCTCAGATTATGACCCCTTATGATTATTGCATTACGTGCATTGTCAGAGTGGGGGCGAGAAGATGTTACTGTTGTAACACATTATTATGCATGTTTGTATCGAGGCAAAGGACGATATGTGAGTGTTTCCTCAACCTCAAGTAAATGAAGATGGATGGTGGCATGAGGGAGCAGGCTCCTTTGGGATTGGCATCATCGATGACGCCGGGATTCGACATTCAGGCGTACGTGGACTCGGTGCTCCAAAGATCCATGCAAGAGGAGACCAAGGGGGTCTCCAACTGGTTGAAAGCACACCGATTGAGAAGCGAGCTGTTGGACTGGTGCCTGACCCCGGGGAAATCGGTGCCGGAGATACCGAAGCTGATGCGAAAGGTGGCAGCTGCTTTTGGTTTGCCGGGAGCTAGTTCGAGGGAGCCGGAGACTCCTCAGTCCTTGTATTCCCTTGCCACTCTCATCGAGAGGGAGTTGGCAGGAGGTACTAGGGATGCGTCCTTGCCGGACAATCACATTGCCCTGTTTGCACATCAACAAATAAGGGCTACAGTTCCAGAGTGTGAGAAGGATGATACGCACGAGTCAGAATTGCAGATGTTCATTAAAACCCAATCCAAGAAGGCCTCGTTATCAGGAGCCACTAAGCAGGTTACTGCAAAACCGGGAGCCCCTGCAGATGGTAATGCCAAATGTCCAAAATGCCAGGGGTCACATATGCTGCGGGACTGCAAGTCCCCTTATGCGTTGAACAAGGATGGATCCATCAATGTGACTTGGGTGGACAAACGAAATAAGAATGACAATAGGAATAACCAAAACCAGTTGCCTCAGTTGCCACCACCTCCTCAGAGGGAGCCTGTTTAGAAATCGTCAAAAGTTGCCAGAATGCTGGTCTGTATAATATGTATATAGTGTATCAATATTTGGGAGCGGGCCAGGATGCCTGTCTTACCTTGTAACATCAGATTCCAGGTTTAAATACCAAATTGAAATGCATTGTTGTATGTGATATGGATTTGCTTGATAAGTTAATTTTGCATTTTTGTGAATTTGCTCTACGTTAGATTTTCGAAATGTCGATTTGGCTGATTTTGCTCTACGTTAGATTTTCAGATTTCAAATTCGGGATGCTGGATTTTTCGAATTTTGGATTTGGTATTTTTGCTCTACGTTAGATTTCGAAATTTCGATTTGGCTGATTTTGCTCTACGTTAGATTTTCAGTCTTCAGTCTTCGGGATGCTGGATTTTCGAATTTTGGATTTGTTTTTTTGCTCTACGTTAGATTTTCGAAATTTCGATTTCGCTGATTTTGCTCTACGTTAAATTTTCAGATTTCAGCCTTCGGGATCCTGGATTTCGATAATTGGATTTGCTTTTTTTTGCTCTACGTTAGATTTCGGGATCAGCTTCGGAACACTGGGTTTCGGACTTTGGGATGCATATCTCAAGTTGGAGTGCTTCGCGGATACAGGCAATTAATGCCAATTACCTTGCCTGCACGGACCACCTGGTCCCGTCCGTCATAGAAGCCTCCCTTTAACATGGGGATGCTGGACGGTTAGAGTACTGACCACAACGGGTGGGTTACTCTCACGAGTAGCACACCGGAAGTGGCCAGGCTCGAAAATCGTCCATCCCTTTCCACAAGATTGGGGCCCGGTAGAGACCGGGGTGCGATTTTCGAGGAGCATTTCTCCTGAAAGGAAGAGTGCTCTGGTGTGGTTGTTGTCTCGAACAGGGACACGAGCCAAACTCAGCCCCACGGAAGGGATTGCTTTTCTTCGATGGTGCATGCCGCTTTAACGCATCGCCGGATTTGAGGCAAGCCTCGTTCGGGGTGGCACTCTGCTCAGAACAAGGTCAACAGTGGACCCGGGACTACGGACGCCTTGGATCCAAGACGAATAATTATGCAGAATTCGTGGGGGCCGTGATTGCAATCCAAAGAGCAATAGAATGGAACTTGACCACAGCAACAATTGTTGGGGACTCGGAGCTGGTGGTGTCAGCATTCTCGGGCTCCCGTAACGTTATCGCAAAAGACTTGGAGAGACTACTTATCGTTGGGAAAGCTCACATGGCCTTGCGCCCGGATTGTGTTTTCAATTTCAAGCATGTGGCACGGGACCACAATAAACTGGCTGACAGCCTGGCCAACTTCGCACTGGATTCTGGCATGCCGGCTACGACAAGTGTGAGGGACCCGCTTGCATTTATTACCATGGCAGTAAAAGGATTCGACAGTGCCCGGGAAGTGATGGACGGGCAACAGTCCTTAGGGCCATGTGAAGCCCAAGGGCGGGACACCTTGGCCCCTTCAGTAATTGATGCCCTCAGTGGTAATTTGGTCCCGGACCCCCTTTCCGCACCAGCTAGGGATCCGGGGGAGTTCCGGGTGGGAACTATCCATGAGTGTACCCAGTTCTGGGACACGGTGGTAACATCATCAGAGATGGGATTGCTGGTCAAAGAATGGGCAAAGAATGGAGTCTCCATCTTGGATTTCTTCCAACACTTTTCAGGCACTTACGAAGGGGCTCGTTTCGACTCAAGAACACCCCCGAGGATGCAGTTCAAGAATCATGCGATCCCAGATCATTTGATCCCCTGGATCTCTGGGAAGATACAGGACGAGCTCAGGTGGGGAGCGATAAGAGTCTGGGGCAAAGAAGGGGAATGCTCTCCCCCGCATCTTGTTATGCCGGTAGGAGTGGAGCCAGCCAAACCAAGAAAGATCAACGATGCAAGATTCCTTAACCTTTGGTGTAAGGATATTCCGTTTACCTACGAGTCGGTGACAATGCTTCCACAAATCCTAGAGGTGGGGGATCCGGCATTTATTATGGACCAAGCGAACGGATTCTTCCATGTGATGCTTACAGAGGAGTCGCAACAGTACATGGGTTTCCTGTGGGATGGCGTTTATTACGTCTATACTGTTCTCAATTTTGGATGGAAGCTAGCGCCGGTCATTTATAGCGCCTTCGCGGGAGAATTCGCGGGATTCATCCGGCGGCTGGGGATACCATATTTATACTACATTGATGATAATGCCGGGGGGCCGGCCCCAGTGGGAGCTTCAACTCTTACGAAACATGAAAGAGCCAAAATCTCGGCGTTCGTTGTCTCGTCATGCATGACGGCGGCAGGATATTTTATTCATCTGGAGAAGACGGAGTTCATTCCGTCCTTGACCATCACCTGGCTAGGCATTGGTATTGACCTTGCGAAGCAGGAATTCTTCATCCCGCAGAAAAAATGGGATAAGTTCTTGAGCCTGGCAACGGACCTGCGAGCTTCGTCAAGTATTTCGGCCAGGGACCTGGAAAGAGTGGCAGGAAAGTTGGTTTCAATGTCAATCGCAGCCCCGGGCATCCTTATTGCATGCAGGAGGCTGTATGCCTTCCTGGCAAAGAGGCACGAATTCTGCAGAAAAAGTTTTTTCCTGAACAGTAAGCAGATGAGGCATTTCAAACTCTACTTGGGTCAACTCTTCCAGCCGTCGCTGATTAAGGTGTCCGCATTCAGGAAGCAGGCCCACTGCTCGATACTCGTGGATACAAACGTCGATGGTACAAAAGTCACGGCATCAATCAGAGCAGGGGAATTCCAAGATGAAATTTCGTGCTATCGAGATTTGAGAACCTGCTCGTCGGTGGATCAGTCAATTTTGATTTCTGAAGCCTTGTTCAAAATCCCAGTAGAACGGGTCCCGCAACGCTGGGACATAATCTTGGATAAAAATATCTGGGATTCATCGAGAATCCTCTCGTCTAACCTGGGCGCGAAAGCATGCAAGGACTTGGCAGAAAAGCTCTATAGATTTGTCGCGGATAACAACTTGGAGCTGAAGGTGGTTTCCTTTTCAAGGGGACCTGATGGAACTATTGTAGTCCCGGATGAAGAGTCTCATTATTCATTAATGCCACGGTTCTCTCCTCTGTTGAACATGATGTTTGGACGGCACAACATCGACTGCTTCGCAACAACGGCTAATGTTCGGGGATGTCCCAAAATGCGATTTTGCTCAAGGCTGCCAGAGAAAGAAGCTTGTGGCACCAATGTCTTTGCCTATCCACTAGCTGGACTGAACTGTTATGCTAATCCGCCTTTTGCATTAATGGGACCGTTCCTGATGTATCTTAGAGAACAGAAAGCGTCAGCCTCTGTGGTTGCTCCACAGTGGGATGGTTTCTCTCCGGATGGGTTCTGGTGGACTACGTACAATAAGCTGTGCAAACAAAAGTTCAGAATCGCTGAAGTAGGAGAGGTCTGTTTCCAACAACTTAGAAATGGAAGATGGTCAGAAGCAGGCCCACTCCCGTGGGCAGTCTGGATTTTTAGATTCGATTTTTCTTAGAAACACTTCGTATTCCAAAAACACAAAATTCATGTGATATATTAATAAGCCTCCCATAGTAATCCGTTTACCCTGGAAAATAAATTGTTGAACGCCTGTAACTTTTGGGGAAGGGGAAAATTTTGAGGTTAACAGGGTGGTGGCAAGAGCCTGTTGAGAAAATCCCCTGACTGGGCCGCCATACATCTAAGAACGAAGGAGCTTCAGGAAGCAAGGGCCAGGGATGTGTACCAATCGGCCAAACTCCGAAATTTGCGGGCCCTCGGGGAATTCCTGGCTTGCATGACCCCACCAGAATCATTGGATTCGTGTACAGCGCAACACATCTTATGGTATCTTATTTACTTGGAACAGTTCGGTAAGACTAACGTTCATTCGGCCACGTGCCCTCAACTGGGAAGATGTAGTTGCCCAGTCAGGCAAGCCGCAAGTTCGGTGAATTCCCTTATCGGCAGACTCTCTAGTGCCTTCCAGGATTTCGGAAGGGGCGGGTCGGACAACCCGTGCACAGGTAGGGTGGTTAAGGTCTATGAAACGATGACCAGGAATGAACAGTTGCAAGCAAGAATCACCCCAAATCAGGCAACACCACTTTTCAGTTGTACGATCGACAAGCTAGTGATTCACATGAACGCAGAGGCAGCTGGTTTTGCCTCGACACAAGATTGGATACTTTTGTTCATCACTCTTAGATGTAAGGCAATGATCCTGATGGACTTATACGCTCTGAAGAGACCGGCGGAGCTGGGCGCCACAAGGGTGGAAGGGATCATAAGATTTCCCGATAACTCCGGTTTTCTCTTCAACTACCAGTGGGGGAAGACACTCCGTTCGGGCGATGAACACGTTTTCGGAATCAAAAGACTCCCTGATAAATCTAAATGCCCCATCTCAGCGTTGGAGGACTACCTCCAAGTGATGAAAAATTTGGGTCTGAACCTTGCACAAGGATTCTTGTTCAGACCAGTCAGGTCTGGCAAAGTGGAAAATAGTCCGATTTCCAGGAAGCAGATGAATTCAGACCTCAAATACTGGTTGCAAAAAGCGGGGCTGTTCAATGGGGAAACATTCTTCAGCATTCGGACAGCGGGAGCAATTGAACTTTTCCTTGAAGGAGCCGACCTGCAGCAGGTTATGGGACAGGCGTATTGGAAAACAGAGAGGATTGCTAGACATTATATGAAAGTGTGGCAAGTCTTGGGAATGTCATCCTCAAGGCAGGTAGAGAAAGTCTCGACGAAAGAATACATGGAGCTGAATGCGGCACAATCATTCGTGCGGGTATTTGTATGAGTAATTTGATTATTAATTTCTGTTGGCTCGAGTTTGAGAGTTGGGGTGAAAAGGCGTCAAGAGGCGGGGGTTGTGAGTGTTGGCGGAGAGGCGACGCTGGAGTGGTGCCTTGTTGCTTCGCCTTACTTTCCGCTCTTTTTCTCGCCATTCCTACCCAACGGGAGCGGATCGGACAAGGTGACTGGGCGGTCATCCGATTTACGGGGAATCCGCAGGATCAACAGTATCACTGTTGATCGCCGACTTTCCTTCCGTCATCAGTGATGACCGTCATTCAGGAGACGGATCGTCCGATCTCACTCCTCGGATCGCGGAAATGAAGAATCGCGAAGTGGCGGTTCACCTCCAGCTTCGTAGTCCAAGTGTCGCAGAGTGTCGCTCTTAAGTCGGAAATTGGTGAAAATACTTCACTTTTCCTACCTGCTGACGATTGCTGCGTCTTTCTTCTTCGTTTCCTAACGCAATTTTTCTTCCCTGCCCGCCCACCCTTAAAAATGGGTTCTCCAACTCAGGCTCCGATCTGACGCTGGAGTGCTGCCTTGCTGCTTCGCCTTACTTTCCGCTCTTTTTCTCGCCATTCCTACCCAACGGGAGCGGATCGGACAAGGTGACTGGGCGGTCATCCGATTTACGGGGAATCCGCAGGATCAACAGTATCACTAGCGGAGATCTGAAAATTGAGATCGACCAAGCCTAGTATTATTATATTCTCATAGATCGTAGAAGATTCACAAAGATTCATCATGTGAAAGAACGTGAAAGAAACCAAATCTATGTGAATCTATGTGAATCTATGTGAATCTATCTATGACGTGACCCATAAGGAGCAGAGGTTAAGCCACTTATATCAGGGTTATATAACCCCACAGCACTGGTTTATATTTTATTACAAAGAATAAACTTGCTTTGGTCCTAGAACATTATCCCTTAAGAGGGAGCGCCGAGGGAGGGCTGCCTTTGTTTCAGCTCAAGCGAAGAAACCTCGAAGAGGAAAATCAGCCGCTTGAGACTATAGGAGCTACGGCCTGCATGCATGCGGCAGACGTTGGTGTGTGAGCTGAATCGAGGATGGTAGTAACTTCCTCTTTTCTGACAGGCTACTGCGCACAGCGAAAGGTGTATGGCGTACTGTAGTTGGGGCGGACGGGAGTATTGGCGAAATCGCAGCGCAAAGGTGCGATGCTGCGAGATCGTGAGAGGCTTTCCGAAGGGACTCGAAAGGGCGATTTGATCGCGTTTCTCCGTCAGAGGCTGTGCTGCCGGCTGTAACCATCCGGCGGGCTTAGTCCATGCTGGACCCGCACAATCGCGTTGGCCTCAGTCTTCAAAGTGTGAGAGTTTTTGCACTGTACACTGTCGAGGCTCTTCACGTAGGTGGACCTTTGTTCCCTGCTTACGGTCCGTTTACACTCCGTTCTTGTTCTGCAAGGGCGTAGCACACATTAAGTGTTATACGAATTATAATCTAGTGCTAACTCGCGTTCCTTGTTCTTCTGTCCACGAGCCACAGGCATCTTTACGAAGGCTGCGTCGGGTGGGAACGGAGAGGCCGTTGCATCGGCCTCTGCCAGGACGCAATGCTGCGTTGGATTGTGCGGACATGCCAGCCGCAGGGACCGCTTCGCTTCAAATTGGGACGCGTGGCGTGCTTGAAGGTTCGCCACCTGGCCGTTCTCTCCAAGCTTCAAGTTGCGACACATTGCCGCAACATCTTTGGCCTGCTTGAATATATTGTAGCGTCGCAGTTTGGCTGGATAGGGGCGAGGCACCACTGCAGGGTAGACACGTGGCTGGATAATGCACCACCGGCAGGGTAGACGCACCACCGGTAGGGTAGACGCACCACCGGCAGGGTAGAAGCACCACCGCCTGGGTCGATGCACCACCACCTGGGTCGATGCACCACCGGCAGGGTAGGCGCATGTCTGGATAGAGGCACAACCGGCAGGGTAGGCGCACCACTGGCATGGTAGATGCACCACCGGCAGGGTAGATGCACACCACCAGTAGGGGAGATGCACCTCCGGCATGGTAGATGCACCTCCGGCAGGGTAGATACATAGCTGGATGGATGCGCAGCCGTGTGGGTGCACGCACCGCTGGCAGGGTCGACCCATGGCTGAATAGGCGCACCAACGCCTGGATAGGTGCACCACCGGCAGGGTAGATGCACCACTGCGTGGCTAGACGCGTGGCTGCGTGGGCGCACCACGGCCAGGGTAGTCCCGTGGCTGGATAGGTCTACCCGAGCACTTTTCTGACTTTCCTGTGTGTGGCCTCGGGTGTCACAGCGTGGGCAGGAACCTGGTCACGTTTGACTGCCGCCTGGATTCCGACACCAGAGGTCCTCGCAGCTCATGCATCGGCTATTGCGTTAGCTTTAATAGGGGTCATTTATGAGTTCATTCTACTGTCAAAGGTGGCGCAGATCCTGGTCAGAGCTGTCTGTATCTTTGCACCTACATACACTCAACTTCAAGCTCAGCTCCGTCACATCCTGCCGCGTGGTTGGGCTAACCGCAGCAGCGCGACATCCAAGTTGGAGTCGGTGCAGTCTGTTGCAAAGCTGCAGGAGGACAATATGCGGAAAGAGCTGCAGCTGCTGCACTGCTCCATGCAGAATGCGGTTGTCTTTCACTGCAAGGTGTCACCCAACGAATCGGTGGCTCCCTGCTTTGTATACTGCAGCGAGTCCTCCTTTGAGGTGATCGGGGTTTCCAGCACGCACCTTTTACAAGACTTCCAGTTGTTCACTGCCGTGATTGACGAGTTATATCTCCAGGACTGGCTGGATCGATTCGCCAGAATGATCCACACCGGGGATGAACTGGAATGGACCGGAAAGTTGAAATCCTCCCTCAGTCCACAGCAGGAGCCGTGGATCACTATTCGTGTCGCCCCGAGGTATGATGGCACTGCTGGGTTGGGCTCCGAAGACTCCCTTGTGAACTGCTTTGGGTATATGTACAGCTGCGAGGAGGAGCAAAGTTTACAGAAGCGGAAAGCCGAACAGTATATGAATGCGGCAGATAACACACTGCTGTTGCACTTCGCGCAGCAGACATTTGCTGACATCGAATGGCAACTCAGCGTGTTGCAAGAGACAGTGCAAAAAACCGAAGGCTCCGAGCGATGCCAGAAGCTCAGCGGGCTGATAGCGGACATCCAGGCGGCGAGCACGCGAGGGAAGGCTGACAGTGGGCTGCGAGCCGTGCTTAATCAGATCTCCGACGGCACATACCGCCCGCAAGAGACGACTCTGAGCTCCATTGATTTTGTCGAAAGCCTTGCCCAGAAGTTTGGATTGCAACCGATGCCCCCCCCTCCCGAGTGTGCTGGTCTCGGGATCAAGTTCGACCCAGTTTTGATGAGCACAGTTCTGAACAACCTGGTCTCCAATGCCTTGAAATATGGGGGCACGGACGTGAAGCCGCGGCTGAGTGTCTGTTGGTCCCAGCCGGATGCCACCGTGTTTGTCAAGCTGTGGAACACGCCGGGAGAGCACCATGATGAGTTCACACAGGCCTCAAAGCGTGGGTTGCTCAGAGAAGAAGACCAAGAGTCAAGCACCAAGATGTTCAGTAATGGGATCGGTATTCAAACCATACAAAAGTGCATGGCTGCTACTTCTTGGGCTCTCAGCCACGTCGTAGACCTCGAGGGTACAACCTTTCAAGTCGCCATGCCGCATGCCGCACTCGTAGGCTACTCCCTGCGAGGGCGATCCGGCACCAGGAGGGTGCCAAGCCGCGAGGACCCTTTGCCACCATCACCAGAGTCCTTGCCTGTTGCTGATTCGGCAGAGAAAGTCCCTGCGCCATCACCGAAGCGTCCTGTTGCTGAGTCACCGGCGCTCAAATCGTTTCCAAGCACAGTGAAGATTGCGGTTCTGGAAGATTCTCCTGTGCTCCGCGCGATGTATGGGCAGGTTTTGCGGAGCATGCGGGTCAAGCACTTCTGGGTGATGGGCGCCAAACCCGATGAGATTTCACGCTTCCCTAGCTTGGTGATACAAGAGCAGATCGACATGGTCATCTTGGACCAGGATTTGAGCGAAGTGATTCGACCTGCTGAGAATCCGGAGGTGTGCGGCGCCGTGGTGATGAGGGAGTTAGCGGCCTGCGGCTTCCGCGGCATCTGCATCACACGAACCGCGGATGACTCCGCGAAGTTGTGCTCCCAGTACTTGGAGAGCGGCTTCGATTTTGTGCTGTCGAAAAGGGAGACCTTCTTTGAACAGCTACCCAGAGTGTGGGGCGCATGCGGCCATTTACTCGAGCTTCGAAAACGGCTCGTGCTGCAACCTGTGACTCTGAGGATCAAGCACGACGGCCGCCATGCAATTCAAGCAGAGCCAAACTGCAAAACCGTCAGCAGCTGGTTCACGTCTGGCGGCAAGTGTTCAGAGGGCCTGTGGGAGGATGCATTTTGGGCAGCGACACTGCAAGGTAGCCATGGCGCACTTGCAGCGCACAGCGGTGTGCATATCTTGCTTTGCATGCTCTACTCAGCCGTATACTTCCTCGGGGGTTATGTGAATATACTCGGAGCGAGCGGTAGTATGCTGATCCTTGTTAGCGGTATGATCACAATTGTATTTTCCCGGAAGTCAATTTGCGCAGAGTCTTGGGTGGTACCGCTCATGGTGCAGTTACAACTGGAAATAATCGTTGGCATCTACATGACAAGTAAGGTGCCGAGCTTGTGGACGGGGCACGCAACAGCCGCACGTGCTATGGTGTTCTACAAAACCAAGATTTATTGCACTGGCGAGATGCTGAGTATGGTGCGCTGGATGCACAAGGCGGGCCTGGCGATGTTGGTATGGGTCGGCATCTGCATCCTGCAGGTGTGGCGGCTCGGCCCGGCGGGCGCGCTTCAGGATGCCACGGTGCTGCAGGAGCTGGTGGTGCTGCTGGCGGCCACTGTGCTGGGGGGGGTGCTGGCGTACCGAGCCGAGCGCAGGCGGCGTGCGGTATTCCTGGGGGAGATTCAGCAGCAGCAGCAAGAGGGGGAGAATGAGCAGCCAGTGAAGTACCAGGAGCTGTGCGGCGAAGCAGGCAGCAGCAGGTCCAAGGAGATGGCAAAGGCTGTGAGGCATGCATACCTGAAAGGTGGCGGCGGTGCCCATAAACAGAAGCACCGCACAACAGCTTCTGCTGCAGCAGCTGCGGGGCCAAAATACCAGCAGATGTATGGCTGGGAGCTCCAGTTCTTGCTGCACTCGTGGGAGCATGCCTTCTGGGAGCAGATGACCAAGCGCAACCGAGCTCATATCCCTCTCGGCTGCTTGGTGTGCTTCGCGGCATTCGCGGCATATCCAGTCCTGCACCCTGAAGATATCGGCAGCAGTGAGATGCTGGTGTTTGTTATTAACTTGGTATCGCGCTTAGTGGTGGCAGGCCTGGCCGCGAGCTCGAAAGTGCCATGGGAGTGGATGCCGCTGATTGTGAGCATGGACCTGTATATCCTGGAAACCGCGATAACTATTTTCTTCATGAGTGGGAGCCCAGCAGGCAGTCCTCCCTACTATATCGCCAGAGCTGTGCTCATTTTTAATATAGTATTCGGCACTGGCGAGATGCTGAGTATGGTGCGCTGGATGCACAAGGCGGGCCTGGCGATGTTGGTATGGGTCAGCATCTGCATCCTGCAGGTGTGGCGGCTCGGCCCGGCGGGCGCGCTTCAGGATGCCACGGTGCTGCAGGAGCTGGCGGTGCTGCTGGCGGCCACTGTGCTGGGGGTGGTGCTGGCGTACCGAGCCGAGCGCAGGCGGCGTGCGGTATTCCTGGGGGAGATTCAGCAGCAGCAGCAGCAAGAGGGGGAGAATGAGCAGTCAGTGAAGTCCCAGGAGCTGTGCGGCGAAGCAGGCAGCAGCAGGTCCAAGGAGATGGCGCTGATTCCACTGACGCTGCACTTTGTGGATGCGGGGCTGGAGGCGGAGTATTCCGCGCACTTTTTTCGGCAGCTGGAGCCGGTTCGAGCAGGCTGGCACCTGGCACTGCTCTCCTGCCTGTGGCTGGTGCTGTCAGCTCGAGGAGGATCTGCACTCGGAATCTGGCGGGCAGGCAGCACCTTGCTTGCTGCGGTGCACGGAGTGGCTGCAGCTGCCACACTGACTGGCCGCGCACCCCTCCGCCGCTTGCATCAGTTGTGGACGCTTGTGATGTGGCTGAGCCAGATGATCATGCTGGTGTATGGTGAGAAGCAGGCGGCGCTGACCCCGCTGGTCATGGCAATTGTGAGGGCAATACACTGGCGTATGTTTGAGCCGCAGCGGTGGTACCATGGTGCGGTGTGCTCAGCTGTGGTCTGGCTGGTGCATGCTGGGAAGTTGGTGGTGATGTATGCAGCGTTACAGGATGGCGGCCCCGCCGGAGGTGGCGCAAGCGGCGAAAGCTCAGAGATGGTACAGATGGAGGGTAAAGCGTGGTGGTGCCTGCTGGAATGTATGCATTGTCTGGCTGGAGCGGGTAGCGTGATGGACGCATCATTAGAATACGACATGGGGAAGGCTGCGAGACGTGCATACCTGAAAGGTGGCGGCGGTGACCATAAGCAGAAGCACCGCACAACAGCTTCTGCTGCAGCAGCTGCGGGGCCAAAATACCAGCAGATGTATGGCTGGGAGCTCCAGTTCTTGCTGCACTCGTGGGAGCATGCCTTCTGGGAGCAGATGACCAAGCGCAACCGAGCTCATATCCCTCTCGGCTGCTTGGTGCGCTTCGCGGCATTCGCGGCATATCCAGTCCTGCACCCTGAAGATATCGGCAGCAGTGAGATGCTGGTGTTTGTTATTAACTTGGTATCGCGCTTAGTGGTGGCAGGCCTGGCCGCGAGCTCGAAAGTGCCATGGGAGTGGATGCCGCTGATTGTGAGCATGGACCTGTATATCCTGGAAACCGCGATAACTATTTTCCTCATGAGTGGGAGCCCAGCAGGCAGTCCTCCCTACTATATCGCCAGAGCTGTGCTCATTTTTAATATAGTATTCGGCACTGGCGAGATGCTGAGTATGGTGCGCTGGATGCACAAGGCGGGCCTGGCGATGTTGGTATGGGTCGGCATCTGCATCCTGCAGGTGCGGTGGCTCGGCCCGGCGGGCGCGCTTCAGGATGCCACGGTGCTGCAGGAGCTGGCGGTGCTGCTGGCGGCCACTGTGCTGGGGGGGGTGCTGGCGTACCGGCAAGAAAAAGGCCGACGGAGTCTGTTTTTGGAGCCCTTGATTTGCCAGATTATGCAATCTACGTACCTGGAGGACCTGCATGCAGTGTTCCCAGGTGTTGTACTTAGGCTCTCCATTCTTATTGAGCCATCCTCCAAGGTCGTGCCAAAAATAACCTTCTGCAGCTCAGGTTCTCTGCGTTTGCTGCACGCTGCTCCAGAGGACATTTGCAGCGGCTTCACTTCCTTCCTCTCCTTGTTTGATGCCGAAAGCTGCGAGGGCTTACAGATCATTCTGCGTGAATTCGTGACCCGGTCAAGCTCACTGCGCTGGGTGGGTAAGATGGCGGCTCGAAGTAAATGGATCAATCTGGTGGCGACTCCCATTGGCGAAGGCATTGTCACTAAGCAGGGCGCCATGGTGGAGTATATAGGCTCGCTGACCGACTGCACACACAAAATCTCCCGCCAAGTCCGTCAGTCTGTTAATCATGTTTTCCACGCTATCAAGAACGATTTTTGTGCTATTCATAGCATCGCGGAGATCATTGATGAAACGCTTCGAGGTACTTTTCAGGAAGGAGCTTATCGGGATTCGCTCGAAAGAGAGTGCATTCAGGGGCTGCGAATAGAGGCTTTCAAAGGACTGATTGATTGCCACTCGCAGATTACTCTCAATAAAGTGCTCGAGGGTTGCTACCATGTTCAAAGGAAGGCTGAGCAGATTGTGGCGCTCGTCCAGAATCAAGCCCAGCAATTTGGCTTTCACTTGGTTTCTTCGCCGGAGATGCCTGAGAGGATCGAGGCGTTCATTGACAGCACGTTGTTCACAGTGGCGCTGCTCTGTCTGTTTTCATACGTATCTGCAAGGCGCAGTGCACAGCCCATGGTGTGTATACAGGTCATTAACACCAGCGATCTGATCATATCCGTGGCATGGGAAAAATCAGCAGCCTGTGAGGGGAGTGGGAGTCATTTGGATCACACGTTGCGGCAACAAGTTGGCGAGGTGGAGAGCGTGCCACGCAGCGATAACATGCATATCCGAGTTGATGGACGTTTCAATAGGCTGGAGGTGGCCACCCAATGTGTCCGCTACATGGAATGGCAGCTCACCAGTAAACCCACTGACGCAGGGGTCGACTATGAAATTTGTATGCCGAATGTTGTGGTTGCTAACAGTGAGCATGTACCTACGCAGTGCCAGAGGGAGGCAGAGGTGGCGAAGCTTCAAAAAGGGAGAAGTGTGGAGATACCCCCTTGGCTGAAGGTGGCAGTTCTGGATGACTGTAGAATATCTCGGTCTATTTTGTGCCGCCATCTGAGGAAACAGCAGTTTCGGACAATATTCAGCCACGGCATTGATAAGACGGATGTTTTGGAATTCGCAGACATAGTCATGAGGGAGGAGGTGCATATGGTCATCCTGGACCAGGATCTAAGTGATATTGTGCCTCATGAAGAATGCAGTGTGCTCAATGGAAGGGCAATCATGGAAAATTTACGGAGAAAGGGTTTTGCAGGCATGTGCATTTCACGAACAGCTGACGGTGATGATGCTGACATGCAGAATAAGCTTCTGGAAGCAGGTTTTGATTCCGTGCTGACCAAAATGCAAGATGTCAAAATTAGTCAAGAATGGGAAAAGTGGTTTGCGTGTCATCCTTTTCATCGTTAAACGTGCCAAAACAAACTCGATCCTGCACGAGCGGTGCAGTCAATTCAATGGTATTAAATATAAGCTCACCAAAAGGTGGTGTTGGTATGATAGAAGGTTCTTCTTGTTCTGCGATGTGTCTAAGCCACCAATTATGCATGATGCCAATTGTGCCCAGCAAATCCTGATGGCCAAAATGGCATGATTGTAAGATTGTGTAGATCAATCTTTGATGCAACCATGACTACTAACACCGTTTAGTAGTCACCGTGACTACTAAAATAAATGCACTGAAATTCTTGATGCGGTTCGGTGCGTCTGCGGGCACATTATGTAGAATAGGCTTGTCATTTTCATGTTGGTGGCTAGAAAGAAATAGCAGTCGGAAAAGTCGTCACGTCAAACTGCAGTTTTTTCAACATTTAGGGCCCACGCGCCGGGAAGCTCATGATGTTCAATGAAATCCTACAGATGGTTTCTTGCAATAATCGGCTTGGAAGTTGTTTCCATCTTCGATGTGTTCTCATAGATACTTGGCGTTGGTCCTTGCGACGAGTGGCATGTGACCGATTATTAGCGAGAGAAAGATCCGCGTGTTACGTCGTTCTCGTTCCAGTCGAGTGTTCTCAAACTTTATATCAAATATCAAGTATTTATTGCACCCTCCCGGAGACCTCCAAAATATTCTGTATCCATTTTTACGGGAACCTCCGTAAGGGACGTATCGGATACACACATGTGCAAACTGTAACGCAGGACAATCTCATGGGTGAATCGCCTGAGGGGGGTGTCGCCGCACACATTTTTCACCCTCAGCTTCTTATTGTGAACACCAATAGGGATCTATGGGATCCTTCCCCGAAGACCCCATCATCCGAGGTTCACGCATGATTGTCTACTGGCGACGTGGGAGGTCATCACGCCGAAACTTGAACGCAGGACAACGCCACGGTTGAGCCACCCGAGGGGGGCGTCAATCATCTCACCCTTGTCAACCTGACGAACCCGCTAGCATGGCTTCAGCTGAAAGTGGTAGATCAAAATATTATGCGTATTTTCGTGCCGTTCACAGCACTGTGCATACCGTCCAGCTCAACACCTGTAAGTGGTGCCATCTATCGCTTGGTAAGATCGCTCTGCGCTCAGTTCACGACTAGAGTGTGCCAGGTGCAACCCAAAACACGACTTGCCAGTCGACAAGAGGCCACCGTCAGTGCTCCCTCTCCTCGTTACATCGCTAAAGCTGTTGGAGAAATAACTGCCACCCAAATGGCAGACCAGTGTCAGTTTCGCAGGATAGGCGTGAGTGCGTAAAAAACGTGCTTTGCAGCTGAGCACCGGTACTTGTGCTCTCACTATATTTGTCAACTGCCTCCGTGGGGCGTGGGCTTGCCTTATCGTTTTTATTCAATATATACACATCTCTACTGAAGATGATATTATGGCTTATTTGTTTCAACTGTATTTCGATTCTGCCAAGACCGTAATCCTGTACAGCCTTGTAAACACATTCACTTGTGACATTCCATTTCGGTCAACCCACATGCTGTCTACGATCGTTTCCCCTAATAATCGACACAATCATGCATTCCACATTCTTCGATCTCTCATCCTACAGCATTATTCCCCAATATCTGTAGGCAGGCATATTCGATCGGATTGCTCGATACACTCAGATCGATTCACGGATCCCCCTGTCTATCGTATATTTCCTCAATACCTCCGGTACAACTCCCCCCTCATGGGCATGGCTATCTTCTGATACAATCATCCACTTCTACCATAAAGATACCCGAGGGAAACTAGGATCCACGCCGTGCCAACGCTCAAACCCATTCTCACACTTTGGCGTCAAGTAGGCGAGCTTCAGACCAAGGATGGCAATCGATTAGTGGGGGAATTATGATTAGTCAAATTAATGCGGTATACCCCAATCAAATCGATTCGTCGACCTGGGTAATTACAATGGAATAGGTTAGTACTTTTGACGAATTAGAATCGAATAGGTTTCCAACCCGAAGTAACAGGAATCCAATCAATTGACGCTCCACGGAAACATCAATCGAATAGGTTTGGATAGTGAACCACTGTAATCGGAATGCAATCGATTTGCGTTCGCTGGCAATATTAATCGAATCGCTTGTCAGGGGTGACCAATCGGAATCAAATCGATTTGCGTTCAGTGCCAATCGCAATCGAATAGGTTGTCTCTTTCTGTAATTACAAATTAAATCGATTTGCACTCTGAAACGAATATCATCAATCAAATAATAAGTTTGGTATCATATCCTATAATCGAATTAATTGTAATTGCTATGCGTGCAGCGTCGTGTACCAACCGGTTTCTCGCACGGGATTGGCCATCGAGAAGATCCGTCGCTTGGCGGCCCGACGTATTTATTTAGCGTCATCGTCATCCAGATTTTCATATATGAAGAAGACGAAGGCCCTGTGACCACACTTTTCTCTCAGCACGTATACAATGGCGCGTGGAAAGTGCTCGAAGTCAAGGTCCCAAATCCCCAAGCGATTGCCACCTCGCGGCCAGGGACCTATATCAAACGCACTCCCAAGCATGAGTTTGATCATCGGGACAATTCTGAGAACATCTACGATGTTGAGAGCATCCTAGCTGAAAGAATCGTGAAGATCGGCAATCGACCGTGTGAGGAGTGGCTTATCCGCTCGAAGTGTTACGGACAGGCTGACGATACATGGGAGCCAATCGAAAATTTGTCAGGCCTAGAAGACGACATCGCGAAATTTTGCAATGAACGAAACAACCGTGAAACACTCAGACTTGGGAAACGCAAGCGGAGAACCCCTGTAGACAGTCAAACTCCAGTTGTTGTCACTGCTAGTGCAAATTCTGAGAACAACGCGTCCGACAGCCCCCCCTCAGTTTCTTCTGGACAAGATGATGATGACGAAACAGATGGTAATGCCGAGATCTTGCGCCCAGCCATGCGAGGCCGGCGGACTGCCAAGGTATGGCACATTATACTCTCCGGTCAGCCTTCGTTCTTCGTTTCTTTGTTTCGCGCGGTCGTTTGATTATGATTTTTTTAATGATCCTTACCACAACACATTCGTTGATTCTGCTGGCCGCGCAAAACCAGATGAATAACTTCGTTGCCCGATTAATTTCGGTCACTGTTTAAAGTGGTTATGCCCACAGGTTTGGTCTTTATTTAACGAGATCATCTGCCCGGATACCACAAAACCTGTCGGACTTCTGTGTGCGATCCAAGGGTGTCGCGCTCGCCTCGCGAGCTCCAATAATACCACTAATGCGCGGCAGCATCTTGCGTATGTTCACAAAGACCATCTGGCTCAGCTCGCTGAGGATATCGACGAGCCCAGTGAGGACGCAGACGTCACTGCCACTGCCGCCAAAGCCCAGTCCACGATTTCTGCTGCCGCTCCCAAGTGGCCGACTGGAAAACGCGATCAATTAACGGACAATATCACAACCTGGCTCCCGGCCTCTCAGTCTTCCTGAGCGTGATACAGAGCTCATCGACTGCTTCATGTTTGCATCGGGCGGCGGCTATTCTTTGCCATCGAAGAACACTATTGTGACTAACCTCTGTCGGTGCGCTCTCTGCCAAGGCGGCTTCCCGTGACCGAAAACAGATCCATCTTTTGCGTTCTGGAAATGTCAACCCCTCCATAGGTACGCATGCCCGTCGTTTTTCAATATGTGATCGATAATTAGGGTTCCTCTTGTCAGGTGCAATTTGCTAGATCTTTGCCACATGCAATGCTCTTCTAGCTTTAGTGGCTGGTTGTCGTTTGAAAATGATGGTCTCAGAGATCATTCTCGTCTCAGGGATTATTCGGGTCTCAGCGAGGTCTTCTAGATATGCACGCACTCAGCCCACATTATTTTATTGGCTGCCTATCAATGTCTTGTTTGATTGTGAAGACCTTTGATTGGTGTTTGCACCATCTTATACCCGCCGATTATTTTTTTGCCTTGATGTAGGTGTAGACATTTGGTCTGGAAATGGTATCGCCTTATTGGGGATCATATGCTATTTCTGGGGAGCCTTTAATAACAGCACCATAAGCGAAGTGCTTGTGCGTGCGGTTCTCTTCAACGAGGTTGCCCACACCGGCGCCGAGATCTTGAAAGCGACGAAAAGTTCCCTGGCGTTCATGGGCATCGGACTGTTTAAGCCTGACGCTGTAAACGAGTCTGACGAGAACGTGATCATCGACACTGTCCGAGCATGCTTGCACAAGGCTGTTGCCGACGGTGCTAGCAACGTTCGGAACGGACTCGACACCTTCGAGACCTCGGCATGCGTGCCCTGCACATGTTGGCCAACGTAGCGTGCTGCTGTATCTGTCTGTCGATGACATCAACAAAGTGCATCGTAAGACAAATGAAGGGCATCGCCGCGTTGTTCCGACGTTCTCCTCGTGGCCTTTCCTGCCTTTATCGTTGCCAAGAAAAATACGGACTCCCTGAGACAAAACCTTCACGTTCTGTCACTACACGATGGAACAGCATGCACTTGCAGTGGGAATGGTTCGGTGGAGTTACTCAATCAAGAAAGTTACGGTAAAATTTCTACATCGAGAAGTTATCGAGGTTGGTGTTCGCAATCGGCAAAGTTACAGCAAAGTTATCAAATCGGGAAAGTTACTCAAGAGTTACCAATTCGGGAAAGTTACACTGCAATAGCCATATCTAGAAAGTTGCACTAAGTTTGAAAGTTTCACAATCGGAAAAGTTACACTAAAGTTACCATATCTGCAAAGTTACACAAGAGTCACCCGATCGGGTACGTATCGTATAAGTGATGTTCACAATCAAGAAAGTTACACTAAAGTTACCAGATCAGGCAAGAATAAGGCTCGGTATCGGTTTGACCGATTGTCCGATTAATCAATTAATTACGATCATCACTATCGAATTTGTTTGAAAGTTTTGCACCCTTTATCGAATCGGGTTCGATCTTTACAACTTGCAATCGAATGGGTTTACAGTCCTGCCACCCAGAATCGAATTTGGTTGACGCATGTAAATCATCTATCGAATCGGGTTCAAACTTTCCAGCCAGGCATCGAATCGGGTTCAAGTATCAGCGCCAAAAATCGATTCGCTTTAGGTTATGTTCCAGCCGACCATGGTCGAATCGGAGAGGACGGAGAAGAAAGCGGAAGCGAAGCGGAAATGCACGTGGTTGGTGCCTTTCATGCAGCGACGGTTTAAGAACGTGCCAGTGCCAGCGGCACAGAAGTCCATAGAAAGAGATGAGCTAGATCAGTATCTAGCGTTGCCATAGGAAGACCAGTTGGATCCTGACTTTGACTTTTAGGTTATCGGAAAAGGCAAATATCTTTAGTGCCCAACATAGCACGTATGGCTAGGCAGTTTTTGGCCCCTCCTGCAACCACTGCGGAACGTGTGTTCAATAGTGCTGGGCGCATGCACGGGGATTGAAGCATTCGCTGAAGGTAACTGTGAATTCATAGGTAAATAATAGCAAGTGTATGTGCGAGCAGCTGATGTGCCTGTGAGCAGTGAACTTTTATAAATACCCCTGAAATTGGTAATTGTTGTTAGCTATTGTGCGTGGCACTAAGTATTACAATCAAATCGATTTAGTTATGCTCATACAACCCTGAATCGAATTGGTTTGTGAGTCTGGCACCCAGTATGGAATCAGTTTGCAGCTTTGCAACCCTCAATCAAATCAGGTTCATATTGTTGAACCAGCTATCGAATTAGGTCAGCAAGGTGTCACGACGAATCGAATTTGGTTGAAGAAATCAAGAATTACTTCATAACCAATTACAGATTTGAAACCGATACCGAGCCTTAGGCAAGAACCACCAAAGTTCCACAATGTTGGCAATATATCACAAGGTACAAATTGTGTATACGAGTCTCTATTGTTTCTCTTTAAAATTGCTTGAAGTCTCAGCTCGGATGACGCTACTATTGTACTCTATACCATATTCAGTTTAGGGCACTTGTCATGCGTGAGAGGTAGCACAACTAGTATGTCGTCGGTGGCCATCGTGTTGATGCAAGTCTCTAGGGGATCGCCGCAAACGTGCACCATCGCGTGCGTGCAAGGACCATTGGAAGTCGAGGGCTATTCTACTGTAGTACACAATAACTTGAACTTCTCCTGCAAAACAAAAAACACACACACGCAAGAAAGGTTAGTAATGACTAATCCTTCCGTACCCTCTTAGTCATAAGTTCACTCGAGCAAAATGTTGGCGAAAATTTTTAAGCATAAGTTTGGACAGGCACGCTGGTGGGTGGGTGAGCGCGCTCGAGGCGCACGCTGGTGGGAGGGTGAACCACAATCACTTGAACAAGGATTTTGCTTAAGTTTGCTTAAGTTTGGCTTAAGTTTGCTTAAGTTTTGCTTTAGTTTGCTTAAGTTTTGCTTAAGTTTGCTTAAGTCGGCAAATTTTATACTCGATGACAGGCGAATGCCATCAACCCCGCTCCAGTCTGAGGCCCCAGAATTCACGCGAGTACTCCCGATGGCAAGCGAATGTCATGGCATGTCATGAAGCTCGCTTCTGGAGGTCCATCCCGAAGACAGATGATATGATCCGAAGAGGCTAAACTTGTAAAGGGCGAAGTATTTATTTGAAAGTCGTCAAGAATTAATTATACACACCAAATTGGCCGCGTTATAAACGTCTTCGGTTACCTGATTCGCGAAGGCGTGTGTGCATAATACAATTAGGATTGAGACACTGCTGGGCATGACAATCTGTTCAATCAGGAACAACCGCAATCAAGATGACGAGCGCGAATTGATTACAATTAGTTCGAGATTGTAACACATCATAATTTGAAATCAGTAGCTCCCTTACTTGCATGCTCGAAGAACTTAACTTATTCATTTTAGATTTCCGCAGCCCCGCACCCCACAATTGGAGTGCGTTTTTGTTTTGTTTGTTTTGTATATATACAACGTATAAGGTTTGTTGTAGTTAGGGCTGTTCCATTTATTGTCGCAGAGGGGGTGAGGATATGGCACTTGACCCCCCACCACCCCAGCGGACATCATTTCTTCTGACCCCCACCTCCCCAGCGGACACTCTCCACTGTTAACTTCAGCAACCCACACCCACCCACCCAGCGGACAACACCTGCCCAGCGGACAGCGCCATCACGTGACCCCACCACACCCCAGCGGACAAAAACGGAAATCTAACCCCCCGCCCCCTGCGACAATAAATGGAACAGCCCTTAGTGTGAGATATATATATAATTTATTATGGAGCAAGCCCCTGCACGAGCCCCTGCACGAGTTGTTGCCGCCGGCCGCACGACACGCGGCGAAATGCTATGGAGTACTGCGAGCATCCAGGCGCCCGGGAGAAGCCTCGGGGGAAGACCTGTGGTGCGAGATTATTGTATGATACATCTGAGCAGGATTGTTTTAGTGCGTTGCTTGGTTTGGGTTGCGGGGTGTCTGTGCTTGTTGTATGACATTTTTTTCATTGCAGACTTGCACCTTACGCAGGTTGGAGGCCAAGATGGCCAATAACGTTCTTCCCTGGACCTGCACGCTGCTGCGAGGACCTTCAACTCCAGGTTCAGCTCTTATGGCAGCAGGATCGTAATCAGCAGATCCGAGAAGCGGA
This sequence comes from Cymbomonas tetramitiformis, assembly GCA_001247695.2. Taxonomy (NCBI): domain Eukaryota; kingdom Viridiplantae; phylum Chlorophyta; class Pyramimonadophyceae; order Pyramimonadales; family Pyramimonadaceae; genus Cymbomonas; species Cymbomonas tetramitiformis. The sequence goes on along the minus strand of LGRX02024779.1, from coordinate 20,650 downwards.
ACGAGCTAAGCATCAGAAGCGACAGCCTGTTTGTCACAAACCACGGCTTGTCGTGTACCTCAGCCGGGTTGTGACACTGGGGACAGTAGTCTCTGTGACAAACATATGACACGCGTAGTACGATATATATGCGCGAGTGGTGACAACAGTGACAGGGTACGGAAGTACGGATGGGTGTTACACCTTGTTTGGAGATAGCAACTGTGAGATATGTAGGGCGGCGTAGCAGGATGAGGCAGACGCTCATTTTTGTTTTGCCTTCGTAACAGTGGGTTGAAAAAATAGGAAGTACTCGCTCAGACCGCGAAAACAGCAGTGTTATGATATAGCAATTTATGATATATGATATTCTTTTGCTTGTGAAGTTATACATTTTGTGCACTCGTGCTTGCGCATTGGCGTCAGAACTGTGATATTCAGTCTTTTACAAAACAAAAATGTGCCTCATTACAGACATGTCGTCTGTAATTCCGAGAGTAAGACAGCAGTCCTGAAGAGCGAGGCTTCCGAAGGGTGAGGCCAGGGACGGATTTATCCGTACTGGTAAGCTTGGAAGGGGTTGAGCGAAGCAGACGGTTGAGACACTCGAGGTTCAGCAGCCATGCGAGACACAGCGACAGCGTTTATGGTCATATCCTGGGCTATCCTGGTGATGCCCTGGTGAAGCGAAACACTGGATGGTAAAGCCAGGGACGGATTTATCCGTACTGGTACGCCTGAAGGCGTAGAGCGGAACCAGGGTCTCAGTGTTCATTATTGCGACAGCGTTTATGATGCTATTCTGGACTGTTCTGGGAGACGGCATCCTGATGGAGCGAAGCACTGGATGGTAAAGCCAGGAACGGATTTATCCGTACTGGTACGCCTGAAGGCGTAGAGCGAAACGGGATTTTCAGTGCTTATTATTACGACAGCGTTCATTGTGGTATTGTGGCTTATTCTGGGAGATAGCATCCTGGTGGAGCAGAGCACTGGCCAGCGAGACTAGGTGCAGAATTATCTGTGTTGGCAAATTTGAAGGAGTGGAGCAGAGCAGGGGTCACATCACCCACGAGACTCGCCACCTCATTTATGAGCGAGTATGGCCTTGCAGTGACTGTCACTTAGAGCAAAGCACTAAAAGGTGAGGCCAGGGACGGATTCATCCGTACTGGTAAGCTTGGAAGTGTGGAGTGAAAAGGGATTTCACCTTGGCACCTTCCCACTACCGGGAAATCAGCAACGGAGTCAACTACTGACCTCCAGAAGCAGCAACGAGCCGAGAGACGTACCCAGAGAGCGGCACGAGTGAGCCAGCATTTTCCCGAGCTGGAAGAACAGTCAGCAGCCAGCGGAGGACAGCCCGAGGCTGAGGCCCGGGAGCCTACGGTGATATTTGAGGAAGAGATGGATTACAGCGACTCCACTCGCCTTTCCCTTGGCACTTTGCCCACATATACGGGCACCAAGGAAGAAGACCGGCCGAAGTTCTTGAGGGAACTCGCCCTCATGTGCGAAAACTTCAGGCGCCAGCACAACGCCAACATCAGGAAGAGGCTCAGGTCCGTGACGAGCGCCAGTCTCACTGAAGAGCAAAAGAAAGCCCTGAGGGATACACCTCCTGACTGGGAGACATTGTGGGACATCATTCCCGCATGTTTAGATGGCGACAACTCACAACGCCTCAGCTGGTGGCGTGAGAATTATGAAAGCGGGGGCATAGTGGCTTCGAACATGGATAGGGTGCTCAAGGACATCAGCGTACATGGTCCACTCGAGGGTTCCATCCCATGTGCTAGGCCCCCCTTCAATGAGATGAATGCTGGTGCAACGTGGGTGATCGCGAGGCCAGCAACGAACCAGGACGCTCAAGGGGAGGTTTCCAACGAGTATCAAACTAATGGAACTTCGCTGAAGGGTCTGACGGGGCAAGATGGCACCCATGACACGCAGTACTTCTACGCCCTCAGGGGCTTTATTGCTGCGCTTGACAGAAAGTTCATGATGAAGGGGACTCAGGAGAAAGTCGATCTCTTGACCCAGAAGCCCCAAGAACTGGGGCAAGATGGGCTAACGTATATGAAAATGTGTCAACGCAGGGAGATGCAGCTTAACACTGGAAAAGTGGTGAGCGACGAGGCTTTGCGCACCTTCATCGAAGATTGCGTCGAGAATCTCCGCATCAAGATCTTCCAGACACGAGTGAAAGAACAGCTGAGGGCTCAATACCCACCACCCAACCGGGTGACCTGGAAGGACCTGGAGGCTATCATCGAGGTACAGGACAAGCTCAAAAACGACGCGGAGTCCTGGATCCTCACCTTCCTGCAGGAGATCACCAGGCGGTGCGGCTGCCAGTATTCCACCTGGGAAGCCCGGCAGCATGGTCTCGACCTCAAGGCCATAAAAAACTCGATCAGGAAGATAGAGTCAGCCGTGGACGGGCAGGCAGGCGACCCTGAGACCAGCAAGAAGGCGGACGCATCGCCTTCTAAAAAGATGAAGAAGGAGGTGAATGTCGCGGAGAGGGCCAAGAAACCTGCGTACAACAAGACACCTCCACCGGCAGAGGGCAGTCGTACCAACGACAAGCCCAAGTGTTTGCGCTGCTTCGGAGAAGCTGGCATGAATCCACCCCCGAGCAGTGCAAGAGTGGCTACAAGCACGTCAAGCTGCCAGCGGGGTACCACGAGAGCAGGCTTGGGTCCAGCAAGTGGTGGGATGCCGAGAACGCCGCCTTACGGATGTACAACTTGAAGAACCGCTTCAAGAACTCCGACTGGGGCATCCTGGTGACCGACTGGCAGCAGCTGTCCAACGACGAGAAGGACAAGTACCGTGCTAAATTGCCACCAGCGGACAAGCAGAAGAGCCCAACTGGTAACGCAGACGCACTGAAGGCTGAATATCAGGGCATGGTGGCCGCCCGAAAGACTGCCAGTCGTGCTGGCAGTGTGAAGTCACAGGTGCTCTCCGAGGATGAAGGTTCGGACGAGGAGCCGCTCACCTCAAGCGTCGCAGAGAGGGAGGTATACATCTCAGACGTGCACGAGGTGAACCACCGCGAGATCGCTGGACCAGGGTTGCCATCCGGCTCTTCAGCTAGCGTGCTCTCAGCACTGGCTGAAGAAATGGGCGAGGAGGTGCCCTCCGACGCGCTCAACACCCTAGGCTTGGGGGGACTCCCCGAAGCACTGAACACGGGGGGCGAGCCCGAAGTCATGGCCGCACCGGCAGTGGCGCTGGGCAGCACTCGCCACATGAGGGGGTTCCCAGTGAAGACACCCGAGGAGTACGAAGCTGAAGCACAGGTGCCTTTGGCGCCGGCAGCGGACGAGATGCAGAGGAAGGTGCAGCTCATGGCCTCTGTGATCAAGAGTCTGGGCGCGGCCTTCCGTAAGCTGGCTGCTGGGCTCGTAGCGGAGGGCAGGATAACAGCCCCCAGGGGTGTGGAGACTTTGGTAGAACTGGCCGAGACCGGTCAGCTCCCCATGCCAACAGCCTTAGCAGCAGACCGTCAGAGCAACGGCGAAGCTGATGGTGATGACGACGAAGACGATGACTGCCCGGGCATGGAGTCTGGTGATGATAGTGACGACGAAGACGATGATTGCCCGGGCATGGAGTCCGAGGATGACAGCGACGAGGAGGAGATCCCTCTGGACGAGATGCCGGAGGACATGGTGGATCAGCCTAAGAAGGAAAGAGCTACTGTGTACGTCACCGCAGCGGCAGCTACCATCCAGGACAAGTTCGGGGTGACGGACTTCAGTGGGAGGGGTGAGCTACACGCGGGGACCATGGAGGCCAAGGCCTACGAGCTACTGAAAAGGAAGATGATCAGTGGCCTCACGGAGGAACAGCTCACAGCGATGGCGCAGGTTCAGCCCGTGTGCAAGCTCCTGAACGAGACGCTGGCGCAAGGGATGGCCCTCGTGGCCTCTGGTGGGTTGCTCATGTTGTACAAGGCCCTGCTTCTAGACACCGGAGCCAACTGCAACATCATCCCCATCCGAACGGTCAACCGGCTCGGCCTGACCATCTTTGATGCGAAGACAGGGGCCAGGGTGGCCAGGTGCGACGGCAGCCCCGCGGAGTTCACCAAGTACTGCTACGTGGACGTCATCCTCGCTGCGGGCACTCCCTACATGACACTGCACCGGCTCCACGCCTTCGTCACATTCACCAACGACACCACGTGGGACTTCTTGGTGGGCACAGGTCCCCTGAAGAACGCGTTGAAGCTCACCATCGACCTCTACCGGGGAATCGCCACCTCTGAGGCCGCGGTATCGTTGGGCATGAGGGAGAAAGTCACGCTACCACTGATTGAGCTGACGCCGCCCGCCGACGTGAAGAGCAAACGGAACGAGAGGAGGACCCCAGGGTGTGCCTGGCGACGGAGATCTTTGATGACCGTGCTCCGCCACGGCAATGAGGCCAGCCGCTGAGGGCTGTTCCATTTATTGTCGCAGGGGGGCGGGGATGGCAACTGACCTCCACCACCCCAGCGGACATCATTTCTTCTGACACCCACCTCCCCAGCGGACACTCTCCACTGTTAACTTTAGCAACCCACACCCACCCACCCAGCGGACAACACCTGCCCAGCGGACAGTGCCATCACGTGACCCCACCACCCCAGCGGACAAAAAACGGAAATCCTAACCCCCCCCCTGCGACAATAAATGGAACAGCCCTGAGGCGATGGGAGAGGATCGTCTGGCCCTCTCAGGAGAGCGGTGTGCATTCTCACGAGGACATCCTGAGCTAGCTCACCTCCTGGAGTCGTTCTTGGAGGAGCTCGGACTTAAGAGATTCAACCAGGAGAAGCGGGAGATGCTCGACGCACGCTGCCAGTCCATGGTGGAAGCAGGTGTATTACGACCCAGCTCCCTGATGCAAGCCGAGCTCACTGGGCGAATCAGCCTGCACGCCGAGAGCTTCAGGTTCAAACAAACCACCTGCACCTGGTACATCCGTGACGGACCAGATGTTGGGCTTGCTGCAAGCAACATCGCTCAGTCAGCGGGAGGCCAATGTGGCGACCAGGAGCGCGAATGGTCAGATGCTGAGGAGCCAGTGAGCGCGACGCCCATTACGCCGGCGAGGCTGATGGTAACCCAGACCGACCCTCGCTACCCAGATCTGACGCAGGAGCAGGAAATTGGGAGTGACACAGAGTATATGTCGGCCAGCACGCAACCGTGGGCGGGCATGGCAGTGAACTCATGGGACAGTGAGGACAAGGAGAGCAGCTGGTCTCAGCAACGCTTGTATGTCGATCGCACTGGCTATGCTCGCTTGTGCACACTTTGCGAGGAAGACGGAGAGGACGCACCCGAAGCAGGCTTCGTGCGCGTCACGTTCGCACGCTGTGGGGATAAGAAAGACGTCCTGGAGACGGAGCTGCTGTGGCCCGACTTCACGTTGGTGGACCAGAAGGTCAATAAGGAGACGAAAGTGGCCTCAGACACCTGGGCCACGCGTGCGAGTTGGCGGAAGGACCACGACCAGGTCGCGCTTCCCGACTGCCAGGCCCATCGAGACGCAGGGCGGTACACCATGGCGGACGTCCAGGAAGCCCTCATTGCGCAGCAGGTGTACCCCACGGGAGTCGTGACTGGCACCCTCATGTGGGACAGGAGGGCACGTCAGTTCTGCGTGCTCAGCGAAAAGACTCGCGTGCAGTGGGAGCTCATGGAAAAGATGGTACGTCACACCATGGCTGGCAGTGCCAGCATGAGCCCCATGGGCAGGGTGACTGGCGAGTTCCAGCTGCCTTTCTACTACGAGAGGTAGGGACCAGCGCTGGCGATATCAGCCCCTGAAGTACGTCCAGAGGGTGGACATTGCCAACCTCCGAGCTCGCCTGAGGGTGAAGTACGACGAGGTGGTGGCTGGTGAGCAAGCCATCCCGCTGCTGACGCTGACAGATGTGACGGAGAAAGGGGGAAAGTTCTACCCGGTGACAGATGGAGAAGGGGGGATGGTGAAGTGTTCAGCACCAACGCCGCCGCCCTGGAGTTTCTGCACTTGGGGGAGGGCAGGGTGATGCTCGCCGCATGCAAGACAGAAGACAAAGCACGGAACGAGCTTGACACCTATGGGGCTAGGCGAGACCCAGCACCTCGACCGCCAGCCCCCAAACATAAGACAATCAGGAGGGATGAGGCGGGGCCATCTGGCCATGCGTCAGGCGAGACCCACAGGGGGGACAGTGCAGGGCCATCTGGTTCCGTGCCGCAACCAACCTCAGCCCCGTTGCGCCTGAGGCATCAGACCTGGCCCAATGGGGATTTTGACCCTCAGAACCAGGAGTATCACCCATCGGTGCGGTTCCAGGGCACCTACGAACCCGAGTCGGACACCAACAGCGAGAACACCACTGAGAGGTCCGACTGGTTGAGCCCGAGTGAGATCGCGGAGTTCGCAGAACTGGACGGGCAGACTGTCTTCCTCGTCCCCTACCGATGCTTCAAGGGCAATATTGAGTTCCAGCTGGGGAAGCCCTATGCAGAACGAGGAAAGGGGCTACACACGTGCGAACTCACCAGCAGGATGATGCACCGCTACGCCTCCTCTGCAGTAGTGGGACAGCGGGGTGAGTACTTGCCTCTGGAGGGGCAGTCGAGAGGCTGTACTGGTGGACTCCTGGGCACCATTCGGATGCACGTGGAGCACCTCGGCACGAGCAAGGAGCTGGTGAAGATAGCCAAGAGCCACCTGATCGACGGTCCGCAGCGAGGCACTCTGCGAGTCCTGAGGACAAGAGCCACTCTCCGTTCCAAGGCCGTGTACTACCTCTGTGAGGATCACGGCTACTACCACACGCGGGGCTCCTATGGAGCCGTGTTCACCTTGGAGTACCTCTCCTCCAGGACGCGCAAGTTCGAGCGGTGCAGTTGGGTGACGTGGGAAAAGGCAGCCGTGATGCACAGGGCGCCGCTATCCGCACTCGCAGCTCTCGTGGGGCCTGCGATGCTGGAAGAAGTGCGGCAAGCTGAGTTGCGCGCCCGGCTGTGTGGCGAGTTTATGAGCTGCTTGGACACCCCCACAGAGGGGGTCACCCCCGAGGTCTCGGGGGCACCACCATCGCCCAGCCCGAGCCAAGCCAGAGAAGATGGCGACGCCCCTCGCGGACAGGGAGGTGACGATGAGGAGGTTGACAGCGCTTCGGAGCACTCGCCCAACCTTGCAGTTGGTGAGCACATGGTTCCCGACCCGCACCGCACGCTGACACCATCACCACCGTCAGAGCGCTCTGCTTCGGAGGGACACGGCGTGGGGCACAGCATAGGGGCTGATGACACACTCGGGGTTTTGATTCGCGCCAGAATGTTGCAGTTGCGCGCCAGCATCGAGGAAAGGGAGGAGAACATCCGTGGACACAATGAGACCTTGAGGGAGTACAGAGAACGACCACCCACCGCTCGTCCCTCCGTTCGGATCGGGCAGGGCACCACCAGAGACGCTGGTCTCGAGGGCACGCGCTCTCAGCCTGGGGACGAGTCCCACGCCAACGACTTGTTCAGTGGGTTGCATTCTGGGGGCTTAGAGGTCAACCTTGCTCAGAGACCCGAGCACCAGCCGGTCATAGACCTGGGTGCAGCCGAGAGTTCTGTCTCAGGTTCTATCTGCACCCAAGAGACTGAACTGTGCCCTTCAGCCGCACAGGACCAGGAGGTCGTTTCAGCCAGGTCACCAACCCCCTTGGCCTCGTGGCGCCCAGCAGCCCAGCACAGGCTGATGTTCATGTCGCGGGCGACAGTGCCCAGAGTGAGGGCCATCTGGATGGACGTCACACGAACTCGACCCCTGAACCAGCCCACCAACGCTCTCCACGGAGTGGCCAGCGCAGGAGGAGATCTCCGAGCCCTAGAGAGGGGTCCCAGCGTCCTGGGGCCGCGCGCAGCGGACACATGGACAGGGGCGCATCACGTGCGTCAGGCGTGCTGCCAGGGCATGACGAGATGACGGAGGAACAGAGGAGAAATGCACGGTTGCAGCGTTTTCAGTCGGGCACCGGTCCCGCTGCAGCCCGGCGCGCCCGCTACTGAGAAGCAGCCCCGGCATTGAGCCGGGTGTACAGCCTGCCGCCAGACGGTGGGCGAGGCATGCGCAGACGTGCTTCCTCCTCACGGGGGTGCTCGCGCGGCTACGGTGGCCGCAGCTGCCTCATTGGGCAGTGGTGGTCATATGGATGACCATGGAGGCCATGAGGTGCCTTGGGGAAATGGCAGCGCTCTGGGTGTGTCATTCCAGCATGACTCGCAGGGCCATGGCGCGCACCTTGTGGGCCATACGAATGGCACCACATCAACAGTGGACACATCACCATCTGCACCTTCACATACTGTTGGAGTTAGCGAGGCACTCGCTTCTGCTGGGCATGGTGGTCTGGCAGGTTGCTGGGTTCCACCATGCCCGGAATGGCCTGTGGTACGTACCATTGCTCAGGATTGGGCTCGCCATCCTCGCCATGCACTTCGAGGCGGCAGTTGCTTCACTGGGGTGCGTCTTGGTGATGACAATCCACATTGGCAGGCATGGGTTGCTGGGCTTCCGCGCAACGAGCGGAGGGCGCGGGTTCATCGCACTTCGTGCCCGAGTGGGCCGCGCTCTGGCGATCGCGCAGCGGGTCTCTGCTGCGGGTCCAGCCACGCTGGCGGCCATCCCGCGCCGCATGCAGAAACCGCGTTTTGCAGCCCGCCTTCAGCGCCTGCAGCTCGCAGCCACTTGCTACCGGGTGGCCCATTTCGCCTACGTGGCGTTGGTCTCGGCGCTGGTGATCTACGTCTCAGCAGGAGGGAGCTTGGGCCGTAATGTGGAGGACTGGGACCTGTTCACCACTAACGTGGAGTTCGCGATCAATGACTCCAGAAGTGAATCTACTGGCTTCACGCCATTTGAGCTAGTGTTTGGGTTCTCGCCGCTGTCGCAGTTGGACCTTTTCCTGGAGGCCGCGCAGTCCACCGCTGGACGACGAACAGGGGGAGTAGGTACCGCACACGAGGTGGCCGCGAAATTTTCGTCGCAGCTGCGGGACGCCAGGCAGCGGTTGGAGCTGGCTCAACAGCGACAGCGCGAGCAGTTTGATCGCAGGCACGGACAGCGGGAGTATGCTGTTGGAGATCTGGTCTGGATAGAAGCGAAACACCTTACAGAGAAGGTGATGGATCGCTCCATCTGCAGGAAGTTGACCAAGCGCTGGCATGGACCGGTCCCTGTGACCGAACGCTTCTTCAGTGATGTGCAGATGACCATGCCAGAGGCTGACAGGGGAGCTCCAGTAGCCTACCGCCTACGCCTCCCTCCACACTGGAGGATACACGACGTGTTCGCTCAACACCGCCTCAAACCGTACACCAGCGGTCAAGATGCTTTCGCCGCACGAGATCACCTAGCAGTACCTGAAGAGGTGGTAGTGGACGGTCAGAAGGAAGCACACGTTGAGCGTATTCTTGCACGTCGGGTGCGGTCTGTTCGAGGAAAAGAGGTGGAAGAGTGGAAGGTTCGCTGGACTGGCTACTCCAAAGCTCACGACCAATGGAGGACGCGTGACAAACTCGAACGCGGAGGTCCACTTCAACAGCTTCGTGAATTCGAGCAAGCGAGACTGCACATGGAAGCACAAGTTCGCGACGAAGCCACTCGGCGACGCGAGCAACGTGGCCGTCACTCTGCTCAAGCTGGAATGACACTGGCTCACCTCATCACTAACCCCTGCGATGAACTGGACCAGCTCGAACAGATGGAACATGATATCCCTCTGCCGTGGGAACGTCAAGAGCGTACGGAAGATGGGTCGTTGGCACTGGTGACAGAGCTGCTGGCAATACAGACGGAAGTAACCCGCATGCCCAGAATTCTTGTACTTTTCAGCGGCACTGGCTCAGTAGAGAGAGAATTCCTGAATTGCTTCCCCTCCGCTTCAGTGGTGACCCTCGACTCCGAACACATCTGGCATCCCACTCATGTGCATGACATCCTACAGTGGGACTACAAACAATACCCGCCTGGATTCTTCGATGTCGTTTGGGCAAGTCCCCCCTGTAGGCAGTACAGCCAAGCGCGCACCACTGGAGGACCCCCTGACCTTCCCCAGGCTGACAAAATCGTACGGCGAGCATTGCAGATCATTGACTACTTGGAGCCAAAACATTGGTTCATGGAGAACCCCAGAGGTCGCTTCCCCAACGCGCTGCGGCTTCGCCCCATGATGCGTCAACTTCCTCCCCCGCTGGTGTGTACCTACTGCATGTACGGCACGCAGTACATGAAGCCCACCTGCATATGGACGAACTCAGCACCACCCACGCCCCTGCTACGCTGTACTGCTTCGACACCGTGTGCGTGCAGATGGGCAACCGGTGCTCATCCAGAGACTGCTCAGCTGGGACCTCATCCGCAGCAGACTGGAGCGGGCCAATCCGCGAGCGTATATCCCGTGCCAGCGCCCCTGCTGCGACAACTTTTCCGACATTTACGCCTCCGCAAGACTGAAGACCCGCTTTAGATTCCAAGCGGCACCCTCCTTCGTGAAAGTGGTGCCCTGGTAGCGGCAGGCAAGTTGTGCTCGAAGAGGAACCAGAGAACCTAAGAACTGGAAACAGAAAGGAACCAGAGAACCTAAGAACTGGAACTTAGATGGGTACCTTAGCGGAGTGATCCCAGGAGGTAGACCACTCCTAAGGGGGGGAGAGTTGTGCCCGGAGGCACAGCGTGAGCCGATATGCCTATGCGTCCGTATGTGTGTCATCGGGGGTAATCTGGGATTGGCACGATGACAGTGAAATTGGGCTTGAAATCACGATGAGAATGAATACCAGATGTCCGGGGTATGACAGTATGACACTATGACACTATGACTATGACACTATGACACTATAGTAGTATGACAGTACTGTGGGGGGTGTCATCGTGGCACTCAGTCAGACCCTCGAAGAATGGTCAGATTCGCATCGGGGTTGAAAAGACAATGAAATCGAATATCAGATGTCGGGGCTATGACAGTATGACAGTATGACAGTATGACAGTATGACAGTACAGTAGTATGACAGTACTGTGGGGCAGTCATCGTGTCAGTCTGTCGACATAGCATCTGAATCGAGAATGATGAATCGGAATTAGAAATGAGATCGGATTGGGAATTGAACGTTGAGCCGAAGTGTGACATCGGCTCTCGAGTGGTTGACCCTGCAACCTGAGTGACGAGTGAATAAGTGGAGCACTTGAGAAGTGTTTAGCCTTCAGAACTCGGAACCGAATTATCGTTTGTACCTCAATCTGGCCCTGATCCAGTATATTATAAAATCCGAATTGTGTACCTTTGCACGTTCAATCAAAAACATATTTCCGAGCATCTGTCGTAGTGCCCCTGGCACAACAGCCAGGGGGGACCACTAGAGTCACCAAGGACGAGGCCGCGTGGTTGGACACGGAGCTCAATGCCACCTTCGGAGGACACCCTGAGTTCACCGAGGAGAACTGGGAAGAAATGCGCAACGTGGTTAGAAGGTGCAGCTATTGCTTCGCCAACAGACCGCAGGACATCAAGGGCTACCATGGAGGGGCAGCGCATGCGACTTTCGCCATCCCTTTCAAGGACGAGACCAAGGTGGCTTACCAGCGACCGAGGAAGTACAGCCCGGGAGAGCAGGAGATCATCGACCTGCACTGCAAGGAGCTATTGGAGTACGGCTTCGTCGAGCCAGCTTCACAGCACTGTCGACACGCCAGCAACGTGGTGGTCGCAGGGAAGAAGGACCATGAGACTGGACAGTGGACTTCTACACGTTTCTGTGTCGACCTCCGGAACACGAACCGGTTGTCGCTGAAGGACAACACGCTGCCTCACCGACCAGAGGAGCTCTACCAGCGCGTGGCCAAGGCCAAGTTCAAAACAACTTTGGACGCGACCAAGGCTTTTCACCAGATTCCCATGACCACCGAGGAGGACAGGGACAAGACAGCGTTCTGGTGGGGCAATCAGCTCTATCGCTACACTTCCATGCCATTTGGAGCAGCTGGAGCGACTGCCGCCTTCATCAGGATCATGGACTACGAGCTGCGTCACCTACAACATTGTACGGTGGCGTACGTTGACGACGTGTGCATATACTCAGACACTGCTGAGCAGCACATCAAGGATGTAGAGGCCGTGCTTCGCACCTTGGGGGATGCAGGGATCCGACTGCACTCGGGCAAATCGACCTTCGGGGCAGCCACTGTGGACTTCTTGGGCTACCGTATTGGTTACAACACCATTGGTGCGCAGGACATCAAGTGCAAGGCGATCCAAGAGTTGCCCAAGCCCGAGGACAAGACTGGGGTACGCTCCATCCTCGGGCTCATGAACTACTACAAGGGCTTGGTGGGTGAGCCCATGGGACCCAATTACTCAGAAATGGCTCGACCACTGAACGATCTGCTCAGGAAGGAAGTGGTGGACGTCAAGGGAGCTTGGGGGAAGGATCAGGACCGAGCACTACAAGCGCTGAAGGACGCTCTCTGTTCGGGGAGGTGTCTGAAGCCCATCGATTATAGCAAGCCCATCTTCCTCTACACGGACTGGAGCAACTATGGCATTGGTGCAGTGTTGGGCCAAAAAGATGAGAAAGGCGTGGAACACATCTGCGTGGTGATCAGCCGCACATTGTCAAAAACTGAGAGACAGTACGCGAGCTTCCAGGGTGAGATGCTGGCAGTGGTGTGGGCAATCCGCACTCTGCGCCAATACCTGCATGGGGTCCACTTCACGCTGGTCACCGACCACTCACCGCTCACGACCCTCGTGGAGAAGGGGGACCTGCAGGGCCAACACCTACGTTGGGCCATCAGTTTACAAGAGTTTGAGTTCACGGTCCAATATCGACCAGGGCCGAAGAACGAGAACGCGGATGTGCCGTCCAGGTACCCGCTGCCCAGCACAGCAGACGAGACTGGTGCCCGCCTGGACCGAGAAGGGGACTGCGCGCGAGAAGCGGGGTGCGCCGAGAGACGGATGCGTTGCTTCGCAGACATCATCTGCTTGGAGGTGACCAGGGAGCCACCGCTTGGCCCAGAAGAGAGCCCAGAGGCTCAGGTGGCCAACTACTGTGAGAAGATGGTCAGGGAGCAGCTGGGGACCAGCGCAGTCCACCGACTATTTGATGTGCACTACCAAGAGGAGTTGGAGTGCAACAAGGGTGTCATGTTCGATACTGACCACCCAGAGGTGGCCAGGTGCTCGGGCAGGTTGGCGCGCGTCGCATGGGACTCCCTCAGCCAGGCACGGCCAGTTAGAGGGATGCATTATGGAGGCTCTCCAGCGGTTTACAGCGACGAGACCATGGAGGGTGGCAAGCTGAGGGTGCCCAAGAAGATCGATACGAGAGTGATCGACAAGAGCTTCTTTCAGGAAGCCAGAGAAGAAGGAGTGGTTTGCTATGAGCCCTGTGGGGGTCTGTGCGCTGGATTGGAGATGCTCTTGCGCTGCGGCGTCAAGGTCAACAAGTACCTCTACCAGGACACCTCTGCGTCCAGCCAGACGGTAGCAAGGGCAAGGTGCATGGCGCTCAGTCGTCGTCATCCTGACCTGTTTCACGCAGGGGCTGTTCACCTAGAGCAGTTGCCCAGCCACATCGAGGACACCAGTCTTATTGACCTCGTGCATGCAGGGGCATTGAGCGGAGACCAATGGGTCATGGTGTGTGGATATCCATGTCAGGACCTTTCGCCAGCCGGCAAGCTAGCTGGTTTGGAGGGCAAGCACAGCAGGCTGTTCTACCAGGCAGTGCGAATCCTTTCGACGCTGCAACAGCTGCAGCCTCAGCGACCGCCAGCATATGTGCTGGAGAACGTCTCCCCGCTATCGCACCGAGAGAACTCGAAGATCAGAAAGGAGGTGTTCCCCATCATCAATAGCGTGGTGGGCCAGCCAGTATCCTTTGACGCAGCGCGCGCAGGATCATATGCGCACCGCCTACGAGCATACTGGAGCAATCTGTTTCAGAACCATCAGTTCAATCTGGTAATGGAGGGGGTGGACAGGCCACCAGACAGATACGTGAGTGACATCCTGCAACGAGGCTGGAAGCCGCGCAAGGTAGTCACTGGGGACAGGAAGCCCCACTACGCCGCCAACGTTGTGGGGGAACCCATACGGGTGCTGCCAACCATCTTGGCGACACAGAACTCTCGAGCCTTTCGTGCGCCCCGTGCAGGTACGGTGGTAAGAAGAGAGGACCTCGAGGAGAAATTGGAGACCAGAGAGGTCAACCTGGACGAGAAGGCCATTGCCATGGGGTACAGCGCAAGTGAGTTGCGCATGGCTCGGGGCATGAAAGACGAGGAGTTGGCAGGAATACTCGGCCTCGCCATGGATCGCAGAGCCATGGAGCTGCTGTACGCGGTTGCTGAGGTCAGCACGACCAAGCTGCCAAAGAGTCAGGAGAGTGAGAAGGAGGAGCATGGCGCGCTAGCTGCCATCCCCATCGTGGAGTCCGCCAGAGTGACCACCGCTTCAGAAGGCGCACCGGAGCCAGTACGAGCGCAACTGGCAGAGTGGGTCACCAGATCCAATGAATACACCCAGCAAGTCGCCCGACGCCTTAGTCACCAGGACTGGGAGGAGCGACTGCAGCACATGTGCATCCAAGGGCAGAAAGGCACGCATGAGCTCGGCACTGTCGATGCTGTCCCACGTCGCAGACAGTGGAAGCTTGCCTCCATGGAGCTCGCGGGCTACAAGGCGCGTCACCGCCAAGCCTTCTCAGGGCCCGAAGACAAGCCAATGGAGGTGAACTCAACGCCAGAGTGGGCACCAGTGGTGTAGAAGGAAAAAGAGATGAGGTTGCCCAGACTGCCTGACACGACGAGGATGGTCGCCATGGTGGCTAGTGTGACCCGACAGGAGTCACTTCGGGAGAAGTACCCGGACATACACGAGGACGAGCTATGCCTCGCGTGGATAAAGACTGGAGAGAACTCGAAGGTGCCCAAGGAGGAGTACCATAGAGTCAGGAAGAGAGCAGCTCACCACCGCTGGGACGAGCTCATGGGTGAGTTGTACATGGTCACCATCAGCGGCAAGGAGCTTCTGGTGCCTAAGCCCTGCGACAGGATTCAGCTGGTGCGTGAGTACCATGAGAGGACTGGTCACTGGGGCATCAGGCGAACGTTGAGCCTGTTGTGGCAGCGCCATTATTGGGTGGGCATGAAACAAGATGTCCGAGCAGTGATCACGCAATGTGAAACCTGCCAGAGAGTGAAGACGCACTACGCGCGGGAGGAGGCGATGCTCATCCCGCTGGAGATTAAATCCTTCATGTATCGCTAGTCCCTGGATTTGGCTTGGCCCACGAAGCGCGTCACGAAGGCTGGGAACCAACGTGTCTTGGTCATGACTGAACACTACACACGTTTCATTGTGTGCGTGTTCCGATCCCCAACAAGGAAGCCTCCACCGTCGCCAACGCGTTTCGAGATCACGTCCTGTCGGTGTTCGGAGCGCCAGCGGAATGCCTCGTGGATGGAGGCACTGAATTTGAGGGCGAGTTCGCTGCGTTATGCAGACAGTGTCTCATTGACAGGAGGGTGACCTCACCGAGCTCTCCAGAGAGCAACGGCTTGACTGAGCGCGTGGTGCGCACCATCAAGTTCTGCTTCAAGAAGATGGCCCTCGACAAGGGTCTGGACTTCGAATGGGACGAGATGCTCTGGTCACTGGTACTCAGTTACAACGCAGCCAAACAACAGTCGACTGGGGTGGCGCCATTCACGCTGCTGTTCGCCCAGGAAGCCACTGTACCACCAGACCTTCGTGCGCGACCCGAGCTGGACTTTGAGAGGCAGGACGAACGAACGCTGGCTGAGGATCTGTTGCAGCGAGTGGCTATCGTGAAGAAGCTCATGGTGCACGCAGGGTGCAACCTGGAGATCGCTCAACACCGTGACACCTTGCTGTACGAGCACAGGAGGAGTGGCAGCTACGAGCCAACGCCACACCAGTTTAAAGCGGGTGACTTCGTGTACATAAGACAACAGCCACGCTCTGGCATGGAGGTAGCCACCAAGCCAGCCATCCTGAAGTTGGTCAAGGTGCAGAAGGATGGAGTGGTGGTCTTAGAGGACAGCACCAAACTGCGGGAAAAGAGCACAGTGCAGAACATTGCGCCGTGCCACCTGCAGGTGAAGGATCAATATGACTGCAGCGCCGCTATCCCCAGCAAACATCTCGCGTGTGAGAAGTGCATGAGGACAGATGGGGAAGCATCGATGCTGTTGTGTGACACTTGCAACCTACCGTGGCTATCACATTTGGTGCCTGGAGCCGGCACTGGACAAAGTGCCTGAAGGAGACTGGCAATGCCCCAAATGCCTGGGTGTGGCTATGGTGGCAGCTTCCGCCGAGGTGAGTGCGTCTATCGTGGAAAGGATGGCTGCCATGGAGCTGCAGCTGAGGGAGAAGTTGGGAGCAGATGCGATGTTGTTGCCTGCGGACGTGGGCCCACATCGGGCGGTGAGACCGGGACGCGAACATCCATGGCAGGCGCTCACAACACGACAGATGGCCAGGAAGGAGGGGAGCATGGGGGACCTTCCCGACAGAGTGGCGTGGGGAGATCAGGAGGAGCTCAGCAAGGTGATTACAGACTTGATGCCAGGGCATTGGCACGAGGGTCACCGCACCATCCTGAGCCGAAAGTGTTCAGAACAGCACACCCGTGCGAGGAGCTTGCGAAAGGCAGCTACGGTGCAGGCCATGAGCCCGGAGGAGGTGCAGAAGAGGGGGGACGTTACTCAGTTGAACAGAGCTCAAGTAAAGATTGCCAGTCAGCTGAACTGGGGCTTAGAACTGGTGATGACGGTTCCTCAAGAAGTCAGACGCCTGGCGCACGAGGTGAGTTGGAAGAAGGTTACACAGGTCTGGGACCCATGGGCTGGTACAGGTGTGATTGGCAAGGTGATGTCACTGGAGTGGCCTCACTTGAAGTTCATGAACAACGATTGGAACCCTCAGTTGAAGTGGCCCGAAGCCCTCAACGCGCTACAGCCGGGCAACTATCGAGCCTGGAAGGAGAAATATGGAGTGTGTGATGCGGTGGTGACCTCACCTTGGTTCGCCGTATTGGACATTGCGTTGCCATTGGCAGTGCTGACCAGCAGAGTGGTGGCTTGTATTCACGTGCCATCGCACTATATGACAGATATGACAGATATGACAGAGAGCAGGGCACAGTACTTTCGTAAGTTGTGTCACGCTGGACGCTTACATGTGATTGGACACTTGGAGCATGGGCCCATTGGTAGAAGATGTATGTGGGTTATGGTGTTTCGAAACCCTTTGACGCGAGCAAGGATGCTACGAGGAGGAGAAGCCACTGGAGTGGGCATGTTCACTTTCAGCATGGGCAAGTTCGCACTGGATGGCGCTACAACAGAAGATGCTGAACAAGCTCTTATCTAATGTCTGTGCTACCAGTGGCAGCTACAGATGGGGGATGTTGAGAAAAAGAGCTTGCATAGGAAGTGGAAAGAAGTTATCAGAAATTTTGAACTTTTGTGTGGTGACAGTAGAAAGCTTACTGCACAGTGACATAAGACAATATATACAGTACTGAGCTGGTGTTGTAGAGACACGGACAATAAATAAGACTGTTTAGTGGTAGGGCTAGATAGTCGTGCTTTGTGTGGACACGTCGTGCATAACTTCGCGACAGCTGTCACAAACCACGGCTTGTCGTGTACCTCAGCCGGGTTGTGACACTGGGGACAGTAGTCTCTGTGACGAACATATGACACGCGCAGTACGATATGCGCGAGTGGTGACAACAGTGACAGGGTACGGAAGTACGGATGGGTGTTACACCTTGTTTGGAGATAGCAACTGTGATATATGTAGGGCGGCGTAGCAGGATGAGGCAGACGCTCATTTTTGTTTTGCCTTCGTAACAGTGGGTCCCGAAATAGGAAGTACTCGCTCAGACCGCGAAAACAGCAGTGTTATGATATAGCAATTTATGATATATGATATTCTTTTGCTTGTGAAGTTATACATTTTGTGCACTCGTGCTTGCGCATTGGCGTCAGAACTGTGATATTCAGTCTTTTACATGTTGAGAAAAAGAGCTTGCATAGGAAGTGGAAAGAAGTTATCAAAAATTTTGAACTTTTGTGTGGTGATAGTAGGAAGCTTACTGCACAGTGACATAAGACATATATATACAGTATCGAGCCGGTGTTGTAGGGACACTGACGATAAGCAAGACTGTTTAGTAGTAGGACTGGATAGTTGTGCTTTGTGTGGACACGTCGTGCATAAGTTCGCGACATGTTCCGGCTTGGCAAATACTAGCTGCAGCCTTAGCAGTACGCAAAGTCGCAGCAGCATCGACGACAGCAGCGGCGGCAGCGGCGGCAGCGGCAACAACAGCAGCAGCGCAGCCTCCGCAGACTGGGGCAATGACCCATGTATGGCTGCATGGCCGAGGCGCAGCCTCCGCATACCGGCGAAGTGTCTCATGGCCGCATGTCTGATGGCTGCATGGCCGACGCGCAGCCCCGGCAGCCCGGCGAGGTGCCCCATGGCTGCATAGCTGATGGCGGCATGGCCGAGGCGCAGCCCCCACAGCTCAGTGAGGTACCTCATAGCTGCATGGCTAAAGGCTGCATGGCCGAGGCGCGGCCCCCGCAGCCCGGCGAGGTGCTTCATAGCTGCATGGCTGATGGCTGCATGGCCGAGGCGCAGCCCCTGCAGCCCGGCGAGGTGCCGCATGGCTGCATGCCTCATAGCCGCATGACCAAGGCGCAGCCCCTGCAGCCCCGCGAGGTGCCCCATAACTGCAAGGCTGATGGCTGCATGGCCGATCGAGGTGCAGCCCCCGCATCCCGGCGAGGTGCTCCATGGCTGCATGCCTCATAGCCGCATGGCGGAAGCGCAGCCCCCGCAGGCCGGCGAGGAACGATGGAATCGCAGAAATGAGACTGTCCCCAGTCTCATTCCAGTCTCATTTTTTGGGGGTCATTTTTTTGTGGAAATTACACACATTTGATGCAATTAAACATAAAATAACATTCTCGAATGCAAATTTTGAGCAATTTGATGTTTTTTTGACGATTTAGTGTGTTTTTCTGCCACGCAAACTCAGAAAATCACCAAAAATACGATTCTCGACAAAAAATCCCCAAAACTTTTTCAAGTATGTATTTTCAATATACTCTACATATGCTTGATGCATAACAATAAGAACTCCTTGGAAAAAGTTGGATTTTTTCAATTTCAACCACCCTAAGGTGGGGAAATGTCATTACGGGGCCAGTCGTATGGGAAATAACCCTGGAAATTGGGTGGTAAACTATATTGCAGGAGTTTAAAGCACAGTTGTTACGTTATTTTGATGGGTTTGAACTTGGTTACAAGTCCACAATCGCAAGTTGTACACAGGAAAAGTTGGATGCATAATTTTGGTGACCGTTTTGGTCATTTTACCCCTCAAACCCTGAAAACCCTGAGTGCTGGAATTGTCCATGTGAACTTAAGCAACATACTCAAGAGTTACACGGCGCGTTGTCACCGTTTCGAGTTTGTTTTTCCTTATATCATACAAAGAAACCGCTCTAGCGAGCTGGGATTGAAACAGTATACACATGGTAGGAAGATCTGTAAAAAGAAGGATGCCATGTTCAGGGTAAACAAACTTGTAAAAAAGATTCTACTCAGAAAACAGGTTGTCGGCAATAGTCTTTAAAAGCTCTTCCTTTTCAGGACCTGTAGGCATACCGCCCTCGGGCGGACAGATGCGCTCATCCCAGCAAGTCAGCATTTCCGCAGGGTTGAAGGGATGCCACGCCCTGTGCCGAACTCCTCCGCGCCTGAAAGCGTCTGCGATAAACAGCAAGTCCGTGCTCTTGAAAGTGCGCAGCTTGCGCTTGGAGGCCGGCGTAAGGTTCACAGCGCGTGGAATCCAGAACTGCCAGTGTACCAGACGTTTCTCCTAATCCAATTCCAAGACCTCAACATAGTGCATGGGAAGTGAAACCTTCCCACGTGCCAGTGGAACCGTAAACCAGCACTCGTCGGCGGGGTTGTTTTCACCTGCAGCGGTGACAGCAAAGGTTTTTGGAACAGCAGTTATCATTTCGAAGGTGTAGTCTGCCGGGAGGAATTTCCGGGCCACAGCACGTTGCGCTAACGGCATGTCGTCCTCGTCTGATGAGTCCGACTTCACAGAAACTGCTGGAGCAGTTACGGGCCTTGCTGCTCGCTGAAGTAAAGGCATGTCGTCATACGAGTCCGACTCACTCTTCTCGGGCGATTCTTGAAATAGGCAGCGGTCATTGTTGACAGAACGTGTCCTGGCCTTCCGTTGAGGAGGGGAAAAGGTGGGAGACGCTGTCGTAGGGGGAGAACCGCGTGGTCGTTTAGGATCACCTGCTTCCGCCTGCCCAATTTTGCGAGTCTTGGCACTGTCTTGGACAGGGGAGGAAGGAGGGGACGACGATGGGTATACACGCTTCGTGCCAGCGGCAGCATCAGCGCGCATGCCGGCACCTCTCCATTTGCCTCTCGACCTTTCCCTGCACCTGCTTCAGCAACTGCAGCTTGACTGTTGGGGCCAGTTTATCTCCACCCACGTCCTTTGCCTCGACCTGTTGTTCTCCCCCCACGTCCCTTGCCTCGACCTT
>LGRX02024778.1:0-83920 GCA_001247695.2 Cymbomonas tetramitiformis | reverse complement strand
TGGTATATATAGGTCCTATATTAATTTATTTGAACGCTGGTTTGGCCTATATCCATCCCATATATCCATGACGAATGCATTTCAAACCTCTACACTCAAATTTTTCAAAACGGATTTTTTGGAACATTCAAAATGTGGCAAATTAGTGACTCATCTTCAATAATTTTTTACCAATCATATATCAACACTACACATGCGCGGATACCATCAAATTGAACCCATGATACATATGTCCCAATCATATTTGGGCGGTAGGCCCGGTTGGAATGCATATATTGGCTCGTTGGCTCGTTGGCTTCCCCTCTAATATATTGGCTCGTTGGTTTCCCCCCTAAAACAGTGGTCACGCGAGCTGACCAGCCAGCCATCACAATTGCTTGCTAGAGGGCATATATCGCAAGGTTGGTGTGTGCGGCACATTAAATCTTCAAGTATATATGTATTGCGAATTTCTGAAAGTCTAACATCATCCAAATATCTTATTTTTCGACTGGCGTGTACATTTTAGAATGGATGAATGCCAATTTCTAAAGTCCGAAATTCACTAAATTCGGAATTTGCATTGTGTTGAACATGCGCCATGCTGAAATAGAGCGGAAATGATGACGAGGGTGCGAAGTAACCGATTCAGTTATCTTATTTGGTCATAAACTCAAGATGTATAACCATGAGCATCACCGTGAGCCCCGCATGTGACTCCTAATACTCAAAATACGGTGGTCCTTGTGGTAGGACCACCATTTTCTTCAAGCTTTTGGTGAAATTACACCCCTAAAGCGTGTCCTTCAACCACACACCTAAAGTCTCATGGGGGCCGCCGCTATAAGAAATAAAATTCATTTAACTCATAAATATCATGTGCAAATGTTACCTGTGCCTCAAATAGTCGATTTAGTGATCGAAACCGCAATTGCCCATTGGTCCTTGTGGTAGGACCATGAATTTGGGTAGTAGCCACATGGTGAAATGTCGCATGGACCGAGAAATCAGTGGTACCACGTGTGGGACCCACCCCGGACCGATAGGGATTTTGGACCAATCTAGTGGTAAAAACCCGAAGGCTTCATCGACGGGTCCATGTGATCCATTTTTCACGGGTCCATGTGGGGTCCATGTGGGGTCCATGTGGTCCCTACGGGTCCATATGGGGTCCATGCGGGGTCCCTATTGGTCCCGGGACCGCATGGACCCGTCCTTATTTGGTAGGGCCTCCCCGTGCTGCCGCTGTACTAACTCCTTCAGCTCCGTGATCTTCACGAGGAGGGCGTCGTACTCGCTGCTGGAGAGGTGCGCGGAGATGCCGTCCGCGCCAGAAGCTGCCTTCCCCGTGTCAGTCTGAGCCCAAGCCTGGTAGATTTCTACCACCATGGAGCGGAGCGAGGCCAACGGGACATGAGCCAAGTCAGCAGCCATGGGGTAGCGCACCTTAACCGCAGCGTAGAACGCCGGGTCAAGCCTGGTGTACAGGCTCAGCTTACGCGTAGCCTCCGTAGGTGTCCAGTCGGAGGCCCTGTTGTCCCGCACCAAACGTTGCTCCCGCGCCAAGATCGGCTGCGGGTCTACGTTTGCGGGGTAACGCAAGGCCGCATGCTCCTCCTGCTGCGACTCCCGCAGCGCCACCGGTACGCAGCCCTTGATGATGTCGACCAAAGCTCGCCGGCCATCTCGGTCAGACGAAGCATCCGTACCAGTAAGCCAGACATATGCGTTGCTGTGCTTCTCCACCACGAGAGCCAGCACGTCGTATAGAAGGCCATTCACCCGGCTCACAACCGGGGTAAGGGGGTCGTCGAGATCAAAGGACTTCAGCTCCTGTCCAGCCGACTCGAACTCCGCACGTAGCTGCACCACCAGGTCGGACAGAAGGCCAGCGTCGTCCGTACCGCGGAAATGGTGTTTCTTGTCACCAAGAACGTCCTCGCGGATGCTCTTGGCCCAGGCACGATGAAGACGTGCCTTGTAGATTTCGTCGGTCAGCTTCGCCTGCTCCTGCAAGTAACGCCTGACGGCCACGTCGGCGTCCTCGTTCGAAGCAGGGTTGGTGTCTATTCGGCGAAAGGCGGGTTAACCCGCCGTAACACGCTGTTACGGCGGGTTACCAATACCTAGGCATTTCTACGATATCGCGCGCGTAATCGACCCCGGGCAAAAAGTAGGAACAACAGGCGTTTATCAACCTTCAAAATTACCCCCAAAAAGTTGGCAGAACGCCACACATTTTGGGCTGAGGATTGGTCTATACCGATAGGGAAGTGCTCTATATCGAAACTTAAGGTCACAAAACACAACACTTCCTTCAAATATTGTCACTTAGTGCCTTGGGACCACCACGTAGCCTACGCGGAGCAACAATAAACGAAGTTAGGGATTAACCCGCCGTAATTTTCGGGCCAACCCGCCCTAACTTTGAACGCCATTTCAGCCCGGTATACCCATCCAAGTAGCAGAAATTAAAGTTTCCACACACAAGGGGGTCGGGACAGTCGGCGCCCGCACCGTCGGGCTGTTCCGAACCCCGTCGATAAGCCTCAGCGAGGCATCAATGTCGCTGTCCCTCGTGAGGGACTTCTTCGCTCTCGTGGTAACTCCCGTAACTCTGAACGCCTGATGGGAGGTGGTACGCCGGGGCGCGTTCGGGTAATGTCGTGGGGAAGATGCGACGCCACAGTTACGGAAAGAGCGGTAGTAGAGCCATGCGAGCGAGGGGCACTGGAAGACGTCGTCGAGGTCGAAGGTGCTATAGCCACCAGCCCAAAAATCGGTAGCAAGCGGGATCAGGGCAAGCGTAATACCGTAAATGAACATTGCGTCGACTAGGCCCGGTCCATGTCGAATCCCCATAGCTGCGGCTCAAAAGGCGCTCACCGCAAACCGCTCATCTCAAATTTCCCGTGCGTACCCAAACGCGCCGTCGCGCACCACCTCTCCAAGCGGCTGCTTTAGCCAATCATGGCCAAACTAGCTGTGGAAAATAGCGTGGAATGGGTCCACGACCTACTGGAATATCCCGGTTCAAGATATCAGACAGTCAGTGAACCAATATAGATAAACTCGCATAAGAAATAAACCCTAAATCAGCAGTGAATGTACACCTGGATGAGCACCTCTCAGTGGTTCCTTCAGCTGGCCACCTTGTTTGAAGTGAATTCAGGGGCACCCCTGGTGCACTGGCTTAACTGAAAAGCAAGTGTGTGTCACCTGGGAGCTAATCAGCAGCGGCATCTGCCTGGACTTACCGGCTAAGAGTGGATCAACAGCTAATGTGCACCTTGATGAACTACCTTCCAGTGGGTTCTCCAGCTGGCCACCTTATCTGAAGCGAATCCAGGGACACCCCTGGTGTACTGGCCTAGCTGAAAGGCAGGTGTGCTTGGCCTAGGAGCTAATTAGCGGCGACATCTGCTTTTACTTACCAGCAAAGAAGTGGATCAGCAGTGAGTCACTGCTCTATGTCTGGAACTACAACTTACGGTTTCTTGGGCAGCTCCACCTTGTCTGACGGTTAATCCAGGGACACCCCTGGTGTACTGGCCTAAGCCTGAAGCAGGGAAACGCTTGCCAGAGGACTGGCAGCAGCATCAGCCCTGAAGGCGACAACTGAGTGGTCTTTTAAGCGATATTCCCTGGTGTGACACAGTTACCTGGTGGATTCAGAGTCAATTACTTTACCAGCCTGGAGTGCTGCTTACTACTGGAGTGACCTTCTAGTGCTTTATCATAATGTGTTGGAGAATTCTTCTATCTTTCCTACGGTATTGGTCAGCCGGTGAGGCCCTCATATCACATGCCACCTTCTGAATCAGCAGTGGTGCTGCGAATCCAGGGGTGCTCAGCACACTGGCTTAGCTCCCAACTCTGCCAGCGACCTTGTACTTGCTTACTGGACTGGGGAGTGAGCTTCTACGCCAGCCATGGTGCCCTTGATGGACCCAGTGGTGTGTTTGCAATCGGAGATCTTTGGGCAGGAGACGGAGTGCGAATGGCTAGGGCGCCCACCCCTGAGCACGAGGGAGGAGAGGTTTGCTGCCTCTGGGATTCGGTCTGAGCACATCCATGACGGCTATGAGTCATCGGTGGGGTCACCACTGCCTTCGTCAGGGCCATCTGCTGCGCCCCCTAGACCCCGAGTCGCCACACGCGCAGAGATCGAGGCGAGGTCTCGCGTTCACACATGTTCGCTTGAAGGAGGTCGAAGGAGCCACCTGGCGTTACTGGCGCCCGCCGAACGGGCAGTGTCGGAGCGCATGCTTGCACAACTTTACGCAACACCAAACCCCTGGGTGGGTGGACGCGCGAGGTGGGTCACCGATGGCCAGGTGGCCGGGGTTCGTCCGTCTCTGGACGTTCGTCTTGACCACAACTGGGCGGATCAGAGACTGTACCTGGACCGGCACCATGTTGCGCGTCTTAGTCAGCAGTCCAGTGTTGGTCCTAGGGATCTGTCATAGGGGCCTGACCGGGACTCCCAGTCAGGGCTGCCTATACAGATTTCAGTAGGAAGTTTGGGCTCCGTGTGAGGCACAGGAAGGCGGCCATGCCTGTGGTGCTACTGGCTACTGGCATTAGGCTGTATCATACAGACAATAGAGGCTAGTTCTCCATCATCAGATTGACAGTGGCTTGCATGGGAGCAGTGATGTGGGCGGGGTGCCTGCGGTACCTTGACATGAAGATGATCTGGGTGGGAGCTTTGAGGTTCTACTCTACCCATATGGTCTTCCTTCTCACCGCCAGGAAGAATGACCAGTACAGTGAGGGTGACGTGGTGTATGTGGCCCATGGAGGGAAGCACTTCTGCCCAGTGAGTCTGTCCGAGCGGCTCGTTGAGGCAGGGCAGCTGTCAGGGTCGGTGAACCTCTTCGAGGGGTGGGACGGCAGGAAGGCGGTCAGGGATTCTCAGGTGCCCCTGAATGGTAGGCACATCGAGTACCACGCATGCAGGCGAGAGGTCATCAGGATGGTGGCTCAAGCGGCGGGTAATAATAATAATAAAACATTTACGCTAGCAAAGGGGACAAAGTCCTGAGAGTGCGGTATCCCTGCAGAGCAGGCTAGTGAAAACACCAGGGGCTACTCCCTCTGCTATAGCGCGCCCACAAAGGGGCTCGGCCCACTTTTCAGCAGGGTGACATCTAGAGAAAAAGCTAAGTGCTAGGCAATAAAAAACTCTAGAAGATGGAGAAGCAGCCATGGCCGGGTGAGTGGAGGGGTGGCTGAATCTGAGCGGTGGGGAGGGAAGTCGAAGATTAAGGGGGGTTTTGGAGACGTTGAGGAAGGGGTCGGGGGTGGGCGGGTAAGACGGAGGCAGAGGTCACTGCAGTCTTCGGCACCCAGAGCATGCGGTCTGGGGGAGCTACGGTGGTGGCTCAGCGGGTGTCCTTTGCAGAGTTCATGCGGCACGGGCACTGGATGACCCAGGCAGCTGCTATGCGGGACATACAACCGTCCACCGAGGAGAGAGTTGCGGTGACTGCTGCAGCTGAGTATTGAGTTTTACTATGCGGCTCCGAGACCGCTTAATGTGTTGCAATGCGGTAGGTAGTAGCACTTTGTGCCGGCCAGTATGGGTGCCTGCGGGCTATTATTATTGGTGTATTATTACCTGCCATGAGATCTTTGTTTTGTCTCCGTGACATGCATCTAGCTTTACAGTTGTGATTATTGGGTAGCTAGGGTAGCTAGGGGGGGTCCGTAGGGTAGGTGTGTCACAACTAAGTAGAAGTTGATTATCCTACCATGTGCCAGCGCCAGCGGTCGACTTTGCTAGTGCGGCTGATATTAATCTGATATAAACGTGCACATCATGTACGATCGAAAATCTTGACGCAACAGTAAAACAAATGGACGGATTGGATTTGCTGTGCATCGACACAGGAATATTATACCAACGTCACCCGTGTGTCATATTCACGTGCCGCTGCCGGCTGAGCTCGGCCCAAACGCCAGCTCCACCGCTCGACGCCATCGCCACGCCTAGCGACGGTTCTTAACAGCTCACCTAAGTTAACCGCCTCCTAATTCACTCCTTCGTGTGAACGTATTTCGGTACCATTTCTCTTTATATCTTCTCTCAACAGAATAAGAGAATTCAACATGGGATCTAAGGAGCTGTCTAAGAAGAGCAAGAAGTCCTCCAAGGCCGAGGAACCTTCTGCTAAGAAAGCGAAGAAGGAAGATCCTCCTGCCACTAAGACCAAGAAGGCAGATGCAAAGAAGGTGCGCCTTCCTTTGACAATACCAGTACCTTTGTGTCAAGTGTAGGGCATTGATAGTATATGTGCTTGTCTTGAGAATTACTTGACGCTGATGCGCGTCACACTCTTTGTTGTTCCAGTGTTGAAATGAGCTCTGCCGTAGAAAACAGTGCTGCCGTCATCCGAACACCTATCGAGCCCCGTTAGACTGATTGATATGGAATTAGTGTACGATCCGGGCTGTACCCATCTGTGTGTCTCCTTTTTGTACGACAGGCATCAACTGGGTTGTGCAAATCAATCCCGATACCCGAAACAATACACAAACTTCCTGATATTTTCGTTATGTTACGGCTTTAGCCAAGCCGTGACTTTGAAGCCTTGCTGGTGTCAGTCGCTTTCTAGCACATTGTAATCCTTATGTTACTTTCTGTCTCTGAGTTCTCCTTCCTTCTGGAGGAGTTCAGAATTCGCGTGTTTCGTGTCGAGTCAAAAATTAGGCTCTCCCACTAATCTGACGCCAACCCATCGCCAACCAATCGCCAATTGCCTATCTCCAACGAAACTGTAGCAGTTCGTCCTTGCCACTGGGCAATACGGCCTGCCCCGTTCAAAGCTGCAAGGATCACGTTCACAAAGTGTCTCGTACCATCGTGTACCTTTGTGTCAACATATAATACCTGCACGTTTCCCACGTCTTTCGGCAATTTGTTGTTCGCGTTTCAGAGAGTGTTTAAACTTTGTCCCGTTTTCTCGCGGTGCACCGACCTTATGCGTGTTTCTTATCTTTGATTCTGTGCCGCCGCAGAAGCCGCCACCATCGGACTCCGACGATGAATCCTCCGAGGAGGAAGAGGAGCCGGTACGGAGACCCTTATGCATCGCATATTTCTGTATATTTATGTTTGTTCCTACAATTGCATTCACATGTTCCTGCGATGGCGTATTTTGGTCTCTTTGCGATCGAGTTCTGCCTTTTCTGAAACGTAGCTTCACCACTCTGGTCGTATTTTAGCATATTCTACGTTCCAACCTGTTGTCTTTTGGGAAGCGAGGCGTTCCACCTGTACATAGATACTTAGATAGACTCGGAAGTAGTTTTAGGCTGTGAAAGCTGGATAAGTTTCTTTTCTGACGTTTGCCGTTTCCAAGATGTAAGTATGCTGTCCTTCCGCTCTATGTATGCCAGAAACACCCAAAACACGCAGGATCGAACTCGGTTTGGTCGGAGTATTGGTGACAGGTGAAGAAGGCTCCCGCCAAGAAGGCACCAGCTAAAAAGGAGGAAAGCAGTGATGACGATGATGACGACGAAAGCAGTGATGAAGATGAAAAGGTATCACAGAGTTCCGTATGCCTTCGTTAGCGATATCCCTGTGCGCAGGATTATGGCATATGTCGGGACGCCGTCGCTTGTGCACTGGCTAATCTTTATCTATCAGTGCTAAGGCTTGCGCAAAATTGGAGCGCGATCTTTTGATCGTTTTCAGATTCTAAACAAAACCATATTAAACAGATAACCTCGTTTACAGCGCATGTACGATCTTGCAGCGTTTGTTTTTCTTTACACCTCGAGCACTTGCTTGCCGATCGTGCGTGCGGTGTTCTGTTACTCAAGCATCTTTCTGTGGCTGGAAAGTTGTCAACTTTGCCCAGTGTCTCTATTCCGTGTCTGTCTATCTGAGGTTCTTCGACTTGAATGCAGCCCGCGGCCAAGAAAGCCCCGGCAAAGAAGGCTGACAGCGACGACGATAGTGACGACGACGACGACGATGACGACAGTAGCGAGGAGGAGGAAGAGAAGGTAAGACCTTCTGTTCTTTTGTGTGTGGTGCAGTAGTAACTTCGTGATCTCCGTGTTCGTATTTCTTTTTTCTTTTTGGAACACCGTGACTATGGACCAGTTCTTCACTTACAGCCAGTAAGTGGAAAAATACAAAGCTTCCTTCAGGCAGATTACATGGTAGATAGATGCAAGCGTCATTGCATCGCCTTTCCCATCCTCGCACGCGGTCTTGTGGTTTGCGTAAGAAGACTAATTGGGGAAAAACCCTCTACCTTGCGTGTGTACAGCCTGCAACTAAGAAAGCCCCAGCAAAGAAGGCTGACGATTCCGACGATGATGATAGCGACGACGACGATGATGACAGCGATGACGAAGATGAGAAGGTATGTTCGGCAATATCGTGAATTCGTACTCATACTTTTGGCATCCTCATAGACGTTCTTGTGTTTTACTGAGAAGACTGACTGGGAGAAATCTATGCCGTGTGCGTTTGTGTGCAGCCTGCGGCAAAGAAAGCCCCCGCCAAGAAGGCTGATTCTGACGATAATGACGACGACGACAGTGACAGTGACGACGAAGAGGAGAAGGTATTTCGAAACTCCCTTCAAATTGAACGCTTTGTTTTTTCTCTTCACTAACGCTCTTCTGTCTTACTTGAGAAGACTAACTTCACCTTGAGTGTGTTTGTGTATGCAGCCTGCGGCAAAGAAAGTCCCCGCAAAGAAGGCTGACGATTCCGATGACGAGGATGATGACGACGAGGAGGATGATGACGAGGATGATGACGACGAGGATGACGAGGATGATGACGATGACGAAGAGGAGAAGGTGAGTTCCTACCCTTCATGTTCGTTGCTTTCTATCCTTTGGGGCCGAAGTAGCTGACGTGTAGGACATAGTTTCATGCCTGGTCTCGTTAGAGTTTTGAAAAAAACTACTTTTCTTTCTGTAAAGTCCACGCCTGCTGATACCTTGCTTTATGCTCTCTGTCTGTTGAGTCGCTCTTCAGTCGGAGGAACTCAAAAGATTGTTGTGGGTTTACGGCAGCCTGCGGTGAAGAAAGCTGCGGCAAAGAAGCCTGATAGTGATGACGACGATGACGACAGCGACGATGACGACGATGACGACGACGATGACGACGACGACGATGACGACGACGACGATGATGAGGAAATGGTACGGAGCTTGTGATCACGGGCGGCATGGCAGGGGCCTGTATCTTCGTCTCCCTTGTTTTTCTGAACTACCGTTTCAGCCCGTCCGCTTGCATTGTGATGACTCAGAGACTTGTAGCTATCTCCTAGGAGTTTTTCTGCAGTCACCGTCTCCTCGCCCGTAAGCTTGTCCCCTTCCTCTCTAAGTACCGTGCACCTTCTAGGTTGCTGGCACTGTAAACTGAGACTCCTGCAAAATGCCCCGCAGGAGGAAGCACCCGTAAGCAAGAAACGAAAGGCGGAAGATGAATCAACTCCCGCACCCAAGAAGTCAAAGGCTGAGGACGGCAGTGCACAACCTGCCTCCTCAGATAACTGCACCATATTCATCAAGAACCTCTCTTTCCAAGCTGATGAGGTACAACCTTAGCCTCACTACATCTTGGTGTCTCACCTCTTACCTGCCCCTTTTGCTGCAGACCTAGCACAAACCATTTGGTTGGAGCTCGGCCTCTGTCTTGTCTCATCACCTCAGGAGGATGCCCTTCATCCTCCGGGTTATAGCTGAGGGCGATTCCGATATCAGACACTTTTGAGGCCGTTCTGATCGCTGCCAACCTGACTTTCACGGATACAGTCGAGCAAAAATTAGGACTCAAGTTTTCTGGGGTTGAAACAGGATGCTATTTCCGAGTTCTTCAAGGAGTGTGGTGAGGTGGCCGAAGTGCGAATCGCCTATCGTGATGGTCAGTCACGCGGTTTCGGCCACGTGGACTTTGCAACATCCGAGGCTGCTAACGCTGCGGTTGAGTACAGCGGCGCCGACTTCCTCGGTCGCAACATTCACGTGGAGCTGGCTACCCCTCGTGAGGCCACTCCGGGCAAGGGCAGGGATGACCCCGACCGTACTGCTCGCACCGTATGGATCGGGGGCTTTGATAAGTGGAAGCCGGAGGAGGAGCTCAAGGCTGGCCTTTCCGAAATGTTCGGTGAGTGTGGGGAGATCTGGAGCATTCGCCTTCCTACCGACCAAGAGTCTGGGGAGATTCGAGGATTCGGATTCATCGAGTTTGCAGATGCAGAAAGTGCACAAAAGGCTGGAGGAAAGAGTGGTGAGGAACTACATGGGCGGTGGCTCAAGGTGGACGCGAACTCTAGTGGTGGAGGTGGAGGTGGCGGTGGCAAGGGAGGAAAAGGCGAAAAGGGGGGCAAAGGTAAGGGAGGCAAGGGAGGGAAGGGTAAGGGTGAAAAGGGTGGTAAGGGAAAGGGTAAGGGCAAGGGAGGAAAAGGCAAAGGCAAGGGCTTGTCCATAGACTCTTCTGGTGGCGGTGGCGGCTCTGGCACTAAGGTCTCATTCGATTAATCGTGCTAGTGTTGCCACGTTTTCTATGGAAACTACGTTACTATGGATGCGTGACCAGTGGAAGCCCAACATGGAGGCCCAGAGCTTGACCAGAAGGAGCAAATGTAGTCCCTTTGATCAGTGAGGAATAGTGAGTGCTGGTCTTGAATCCGACCGTTCTTTGTTGCAATGCAAGATAAACAGAGTGAACCTTTTTTGAAACACCATGATATATTATAATGAAAGTTGCCATGAAAGATTGAGCAGATTTCCATTTATATTGGATATGTGCTACTAATGTATGTTGATTGACGGGTGCTCTCTAGCATTGTTAACATATTCCATACTTGTCACAGAGATTATTTTTGTGCACAGACTTTGAATACTAAATCGCAATTCCTAAGAAACATTCAGCGTTCGCGGGAATTTTGATATGAATTCCTTGTAATGAGTGAGGTAAAGTTGATAAGAATTTGGAATATTTTGACATGAAGCCGTGGGTATGTTTTTTGATTGTGAAAATTCAGTGCTATATGTGCCTTACAAACTCTTGGGTAAACAGGGGCGGTTGGCGCATGTGAAATTTGAATGAAAATGTATGAATTAGGGGATGACCTTTTAAGGAGACTTGCAGTATTTTTGTAAATTTATGCATGCACGATCGCGGTACCAAAAAATGATCATTGCAAAAGTTGGCTGTTTTTCAATTTAACAACCATTACCCTAGGACCTGAAAATGGCGTCAGCCATTTAATGGCGATGACGTGAGCCATCTAATGGCGTCATCCATTACAGATACAGGTGGTTGTTGACACAGACAAGCCTAGCTAGAAGAAAAAACCGGGATGTAAAATAAGAGTCAGCAGTCACCTACATTTGAGACAACATCGAGATTGCAGATTCAGATTGCATGAAAATAAATATTAACGTCGTTCGCGTTTCGCTGTCCCGTCGCGGTGTCGCGTTGCGGTGTCGCTGTCGCATCGCGTCGAGTAGCGATCTGCTCTAAAAGTAAAAAATGTGCCACCTGCACCTCAAGACCCGTCCGCGTTAGCGGAAATCGAATTTTAACCAATAGCCGAATTGATCGATCGATACGATGACTTCCCTTCGGGAATCTGATAGGTTGAACAGAGCAATTGACAATGATGTTCGATCTTTAGTTCAGAACAAGTTGTGATCTTTAGTTCAGAACAAGTTCACACCAGAGTCCACTTAGCGCGGGTGTTGGTAGTCTTTCACATTTCCCCAAACCTTCCTTATACTGTGATTTGTTCTTGCAGTTTGAGTTGTTTAATTTCGCGTTATTCGTTTACGTATCCTACTGACGTTTGCTTTTATGCTTATTCGTGTGGCTGCTTTTGTTAGCGCTCATTACTTTTCCATTCTACACTTCTACGGCAACAATGGCTCACGATTTTGTTCTGTCACTGACCGTTTTGTGTAGGTGATGTTTTAATGTAGATGTGCAATTCTTTGTGTGTAGGGCACGCTTTTATTTTTTGGGCATGGAAATCTCTCGTTAACACTCTGGCGCGTAGCCTGGTCTTTTTTTTCGGATGCCGTACCGTAAGAAATTATCTCAGCATCGGGAGGTGGCAGCATGTTTGAGGCTTGACCGCGGCCGTATCAACCCGGTTACGCAGACCATGCTATTGCCGACATTGCCAGACCCGAATGAATCGTTGTGAGATAGGAATGACTGAAACCGTTTTTCGTGCGTCTCCTATCATTGTTTTCCCGGGAAGACTATGCAAAGGTGTTTTCTTACGAAGTTGTTCTCAGCATCGAAAGTTACGGACTCATCTACCCGCAAAAGCTTTATTTTTACCTAGCTGAATTCCGCTTTTGCCTTGGAGGTAGCAGCGTGTTTGGGGCTTGACCCTGGCGGGATCACCCCGGTCGTTGTAGACCATGCTACCGCGCTGTTTTTTTTTTTTTTTACTCGTTGCAGGATCCAACGTGTGGGACGGGTTTTTGTGCAGTTTTTGAATCCTTGATGTAAAGGTGTATTTATTTCATGATGTCTGCGAGACACCCTTTAACCGAACACGCTAATTCACGTTATATTGTTTGTGTTTCTTAACTGATAAGTCAACTCGGATGCGCAGGAACGGATAGATGCCGCAGGAGTTCTCGATCGTTTACTCGGTGCAACCTTCGTTTCTAGCGTGAACTTGATATGCTCCTGGCTTTGGGTCATACTGGCAAACGGTTCTTCAGGAAGACGTTGCATCTTCAAGTTGACGGAGGCTCTGAAAACTGGAATCGCTACACGTTCGGCTTTTGCGCCCTGCTGGTTCATTATGGCATCTACCACAAACTCGTGTTGCATCGCCTCATGGTTGGGCACACCCACAACGATGTTGATGGCTGGTTCGGTTTGATGAAGATGTACATATTCGGTAAGGATGCTACAAAAGCAGGTCGATGGCTCATCCTACTCGAAGACTATATCAGCTGGCTTATATCGTGGCCGGTAAATAAGTTCTTGAAGCTGGCACAAGTTCAGGGTCAGCAGCTGGACTTCAAAAAGTGGTTGAAGCCGCATATGAACTGGGGCCTGACGGGATATGGAGGTATGGTGCGCGACGTGCATTACGTGGAATTCCAAAAGGACGAGCGTGGCGTAGTTCGCATGAAGTACAAAGGGGGGACCATATTAAGCCGTGTCTTCCCAAAGGCGTAGACGAGGACTTGACCAAAGGTCTGGAAGTAATGAACAGCTATCCCGACATTGACAGCTCTCCACCCTTGCAGGAAGTGCAGCCGCTGAAAGCGAAGGAGGAGGCAGACACCCTGAATGCGTTTCAGCGGCTATGTGATCATGGTGTCGACCGTATCTCTCATGAGCAACAAGACCATCTATGTGGGTATTTCCCTTTACCACAGAAGGCTTCCGACTACGACACCTGGAAGGGCCCGAAGTTTGATCAGCAGCAACCCTTGGACTTGAAGTTGCTGCTGAGCAACGCTTGGCACCAGAACACGACCGAGGCGTCCGACCCGCAACAACTGAACCTCAACCAGAGTTGGAGACCATTGCCGACGGCAGAAATGTGATGGTCAAGGATCTACCAGTGGACATTCCCAAAATAACGAAAAGATGTGAGCAAGAAGCACGTCGAGTTGAAGATATTTCTTTCTGGTGAGTTCTACAATAGTCACTTCTTTTAATTAGTACATGATATGAACCGCCATCAAGCACGCTGCCCATTGACTGACCAAAGCGTTCCTTATGTTCCTTATTATTCAGGTACAATAAGGGCGAACTTAAGGCGGTGTTGCAGCATATGGGGCTCGACGGTGCGGGGCTGGCTGCAGAGTTGGCCACACGTTTGTTCAATGCGACCGCCGCAGCGCGCAAGGAACATCAGGAAAAGGGGCGTCGCGGTCAGCGTTCAAATGCAGGAAGCGCGAGACCGGTTTCCGACGACAACGGAGATGAAGGTCGAGGCAAGGGACGTGGGGGGAGAACAACTGGCCCCGACAGTCAAGCTGCAGCTTGTCGGCGTGTGTGGAACGGTCGAGGCGAAGGATATGGGGCGGGAGATCAATTGGCCCCGGCAACAAGCTGCAGCTAAGGAAGCAGGTGCAGGAAAGGTCGAGGCAAAGAACGTGGGGATCAACCGGCCCCCCGACAAATAAGTCGCAGCTTCAAGCAGGTGCAAGGAAAGGTCGAGGCAAAGGACGTGGGGGGAGATCAACTGGCCCCAACAGTCAAGCTGCAGTTGCTGAAGCAGGTGCAGGGAAAGGTCGAGGCAAATGGAGAGGTGCCGGCATGCGCGCTGATGCTGCCGCTGGCACGAAGCGTGTATACCCATCGTCCCCTCCTTCCTCCCCTGTCCAAGACAGTGTCAAGACTCGCAAAATTGGGCAGGCGGAAGCAGGTGATCCTAAACGACCACGAGGTTCTCCCCCTACGACAGCGTCTCCCACCTTTTCCCCTCCTCAACGGAAGGCCAGGACACGTTCTGTCAACAATGGCCGCTGCCTATTTCAAGAATCGCCCGAGAAGAGTGAGTCGGACTCGTATGACGACATGCCTTTACTTCAGCGAGCAGCAAGGCCCGTAACTGCTCGAGCAGTTTCTGTGAAGTCGGACTAATCAGACGAGGACGACATGCCGTTCGCAACGTGCTGTGGCCCGGGAATTCCTCCCGGCAGACTACACCTTCAAAATGATAACTGTTGTTCCAAAAACCTTTGCTGTCACCGCTGCAGGTGAAAACAACCCCGCCGACGAGTGCTGGTTTACGGTTCCACTGGCACGTGGGAAGGTTTCACTTCCCATGCACTATGGTGAGGTCTTGGACTTGGATTTGGAGAAACGTCTGGTACACTGGCAGTTCTGGATTCCACGCGCTGCGAACCTTGCGCCGGCCTCCAAGCGCAAGCTGCGCACTTTCAAGAGCACGGACTTGCTGTTTATCGCAGACGCTTTCTGTCAGGGATATGACCGATGATATATGTGTCATACGTGTCATACATGTCATACATGCCATGTCGTGTCATGTCATGGCATATGTCATAATGACATACAGTCGTCGAGTATTGTCAGTACGGTCGACTATGACATGTACAGTCATAATGTCTGTCATCCACTTAAGGTGAGTGACATCTGTCATCGAGAGGCCAGGTATTGGCATCGAGATGGCGAAGCAAGACAAGTTCTTGAAGAACCGAAGTGTTCTGAGAGGACGCGTCTTCGCTTCAAGCATGAAATGAACAGCATGCGAGTATCAATGGCTATTTCGACCAGCCGATACGGGAAGTTCACCCAATGCCCTCGGGTTCACAACCCGATGGTGGTAACGCATGTGATTGCGTGAGGGCATTGGAAGTATATGAGGAGCATTGGGCTCATGCAAGCACTTCTGGACACCAGAGCGCTGCACTCATACCCACCAAATATTATCGCGTGCTTGCTACAGTTCAATAGCAGCCGCGTCACACATAAGGTTCGCATAGAACCGTGGCAGTGGTATATCTCCGCTCAGGTGAAGAACGAGAACACGAGTGTGTGTGCAGCGGACTTGATATATATCGTATATAGATTTTATACGGCGCGACATAGTTCGCATATCTGCATACTGTGCGACAGAACTCGCACATACATATAATCCGAATATCTTCACGCGTACGACAGCATTCGCTGCAATATCGTCAGCGAACGGCGGAGTGCGCAATAATATCATGAGCGCGAACATATTCGCAGCTAACAGCATATCACCAGTAAATAAATATCGACAAGGTGTGCGCACGAGCGTACGAATCGTACATGTATGTTGTCAAAATATTGCAGGGTTGGTACGGTATGCGAGAATCAGGCCCGCGAACGAAAAATGATCGTCAGTATGTATGATTCGCATCAAGCGCGACAGGGACGCACGAAATTTCGTTATCAGCGCAATCGCATTCGTACTATGCGACAAACACCGGCGACAGCGACATACACATTCATAATGTGCGAAAAAGATGTGCGACAGCGATGTTCGCAAATGTTCCGCACGAATCGTTCAGTGCGATGCACACATATGATGATTTCGCTATTTGCAAATGTTCCGCACGAATCGTTCAGTGCGACGCGCCCGTACGATGATTTTAGCTCGTTCAGTGCGACGCACACCTGCGATGAATTTATCTTATGCAGGGACGCATGATTTGTGGACGCATGATTTGTGGTGCATCTACATGCAGCGCGACATACAATATGTGCTACGCGCAGACATAGTATGCAATCACGATGTACATACAATAACTCGCAGATGGACATACATTACTTTGCAGTTGGACGCACAATTTTGCACCAGATGGACATATGATGCTGCGCAGTAATAATGTGTGCTATACCAATCATCAGTATACACACATATGCTGTGCAAAAATAGTGTGCAATGTCATCATCATTTCACACACATACTGTGGTATACACCATGCATCACTATACCATACTGCCATTATTATAATAACATGCTGACAGTGAGTGACAAGTTATCACACTTATGCCACTAATCACAGGTCATCATCACTATCACATACTGCAACTTGCTATACATACTGTAACTTGTGCATTCAATCACACTGTGATAATAATCAGTTTGGTCACATGAACTTAGCATTCATGCACACATATATACAGCCTGATCACGATAACGGCTGGCATACATGCATATCGACCAACAGTGTAACATAGATGTATTTGCAAAGGATTAAAAAGTAAGGACTTATCTTGAAACCATCATTTAGTTCTGTTGATCGATTTGATGGCTGTCTGTCCGCGCCTAACCGACCATGGGCTTGTACCCCATGGAACCGGGGGTTTATCCAGCAATACAACTATACTACACTGCAACATGCATATCTCACATACATGCTAGATTTTGCATCAATATACCATTTAGCATACCTGCATTGCAAGTATAGGCTATAATTGAAATCCAATTGGTATAAGGTGCCAATCTTGGTCATGAAGACAGGAATTAGCTCAGTTATTCCTGACGGAGGATTTGGGATGGAATAACTGTTCTCCTGTTGATCAAGATGGAATACACACCGGAGCCACTTGTGAAAATATACCAATCAACTCATCATCCATCATGATGAGAAGTGCAGGATTACAACTATACTAACCAAATTGATATGCATCATACTTGCTATATGGTGTCCAGTGGTATACAGACTATCTTGTATGATTAATCACTATCAATTTGCTTAAGTGTACTAAATCAGCAAGTACCTACACAATGCACAAATCACTGACATTACTATGTATATTGACATTACACTGATTCAGTAAGTGTAAATGATCAAGTATAATATCAACTACATATATGATACATAGATACCATCCAACAAACACATGTGCGTGTTGGATGCCAGTCATGGCGATAGCTAAGGGAACAGGATAAATCCACATGCTGAAGGGCTGGATATCTCCAGACCCGAAGGCAGTATGCAGTGTTCACAAAGCAGCTGGTCAATGCTGAACACCGTCCATACCCTTTTCACTATCGCTGGAGCAACAACATCGTCTACATTGCATTCTGACAGTTGATTCAGTTCTGATCACTTCAATGCATGTAATAAATCTCACAGATCAGTATTCATCTCGACAACTGATAGAGGTTATCACAGACACTGCTCTGATTGTTCGAGCTTTGTTCAGATTTACTTGGAAACTGAAGATATCACTTTGATACTCTTCCAGTGCATCTACATATGCCCAAGTAAATGGTAGATTACTATGAGCATTTGCTCAAGTTACTTAGTATCTGGATGGTAATGCCATCCAGAGTATTGTCATAGATCCAAAGAGATAAAGCAGACCTCCAACAGACCCATTCGTGGGTAAGCAACGCGATCAACAGCCACTGACAGGCGACTGAACCGAGGAGTAAGTCTCGCCTTAAGCTACTGGCTAAGGTTATCTAAGGAGTTGACAGTCCTAAGTAAGTAATACATCAACTGACAAGTTATCACTTAAGTGACTGTAAGTCACTGTTGATACACCTACATATTCATATTAGGGTTTGGTCTATTTGTCATGGGTTTCAATCAGTAAAACCCAATATACCAAATATTGACCATACATATATCTTCACATAATAACATGAAAAATGTCAATTTCCATTTCATGTATTCAGGTGAGATGTCAGGGTTATGACCGATGACACATGTGTCATACATGTCATACGTGTCATACATGTCATACATGTCAGACATGTCATACCATGTCATGTCATGTCGAGTCATGTCATATATTATAATGACAGACAGTCGTCAGTACGGTCGACTATGATTGTACATGTCATCGAGATGATAAGTCACATCATCTGTCATTCATTCAAGGAAAGACTTGAATGACACCTGTCATCGAGAGGCCGTATGTCGGACTCGAGAATGGCGAAGCAAGATGCTATCTTGAAGTATCGAACGGTTCGGAGAAGAAATCATCTTCGCTTCTAGCATGTGCGGAACAAGCATGCGAGTATCATATGGCGAACGCATCATTCGTTCTGCCGATACTAGTCGTTCAACCAATGCCTCGGGTTCACAACCCAATAGCGGTGCCATCTGTGAGATGGGAGGCATTCGGTATAGATGAGATAGCGTTGTGCTACAGCAGTATCTTCGGACGAAGTCTGCACTCATCACCCGCTCATAAGCTGTGCGCGTGTTACTGTTCAATAACACCTGCGCTATCTTATTATATCATAATATATCTTAAGGCTCGCGTCTGCGTCCTTATCAGTTGGTATTCGATCGTCAAGGCGAGAAACGAGAACTCTAGTGTGAGTGCAGCATAGATATCAATAATTTTGTGTATGCAGGTTGCGGAGCGCAAATCATATCTGGCGACGCAATCGCATAAATATTGATATACTGCATATACTGATCGCTGCAAAAGCGAATAGAGTGCGCGAGGATAATCGTCGCATTCGCAGAATCGTACACAGCAGCTGAGCGTCGTATATACTGCGCGAAAAGGTGTGCATGCGGCATACAAATGTACGGCGATCACATATGCGCGCAGAAGCGATTCGCAACTGTAAGAAATGTATGTACGGCGATCACATATGCACGCGCAGAAATGATTCGCAGCTATAAGAAATTCGCAGTATGAGATGCGGACACGATAATCATCAGCGGAATCATGATCCGTGCGAAAATTAGCATTCGTATCGTATGCTATGCATACGGCGACAAGATATGCTTTTTATCAGCAGCGCGCACATTGCGATTTTCATGATCGCAAATAAATCACTTGCAGCGCACGACAATCATTTTGCAGTTTTATGATGACGATGTCAATATACAAAATGTCACCAATACACCATCATCATCGATAGTTGCAATAATCACCTGCGCATCATATGCGCGCATCACGATATCCTCTGCAAAATATGTGTATACTTACAGGGATAATCATGAATGGACGCATGATGACAAATATTGCAGCATGCCACACAATACTTTGATGACTGCTGAGATATTGCAATTTATTTATTGTCAAATTTGTATACTTACTTGCAATCAAGAGTGTGAACTGCATAAATACTGTGTGAATAGCTTACACACACGTACACGCTCAACATGATAGATCACTGAATATTCTGCAGCAACATAATAATATGTGCAAGATTAGAGTGTGCGGAGATTGCAATGATTGCAGCACACACACATACACACATATACTTGACTTGCAGTATACACCATCATGAAGTATATAATGAGTGCATGCAGCATATATGCATTACACTACATATACATTATATACTGAGTGACTGCAACACTGTGAATTGTGCATGCATCATTAATACAGTTTGACCACGGTAACAGCTGTAATATATATTACCAGTTTGATCATGATAACAACTGGAATATTAGCATCACATCACAATACATTATACATTGCACAAGGCATATTGCAGTGCATGTTAGCTATATTGGAATCATGTAAGTGTAAGGTGCCTGAAGGTGATCTTAACACCATAATTAGCTCGACATGCTCTGACGAAGGATTTGGGATGAGCATGATCGTTCTATGGTGGATCACTGAATGGAATGCTCACCGGAGCTACATGTAAAATAAATCAAGCAACTCATTATTGTAAATGAGAGTATCCAAGATTACAATAACCACTAATCTGATATATATATCATGTTGGATTTATTCAGTACTTGGTATACAGATCATCCTGCATGATGAATTATCTTGGTATATTGTAATACCATTATCACCTGTATACAAGTGTGTAGTAAAGTTCCACACACACACACCTACATGTACTAAATCAGCAAGTACCTGCGTAATGCACACACCACTGACTATGGTATGTATAATGACATTCACTGACTCAGTAAGTGAAATGATCAACTATAATATCAACTATGTGTATGATAATATAGATACCATCCAACAAACACATGTGCGTGTTGGATGTCAGTGATGGCGATAGTTAAGGTAACAAGATAAAACTACATGCTGAAGGGCTGGATGGAGAATATCTCCAGACCCGAAGGCAGTATACGGTGTTCACAATGCAGCTGGTAACTGCTGAACACTGTCCATACCTTTTCATTATTGCTGGAGCAAGCGACAACAACCTCAATGCATTGTGACAATTGATTCAGTAATGATCAACACAAAAAGCATGTACCTACTCAGATCAGTACTTACATATTGAACTGACTGACATAGGTTGTTGTGGACACACACACACACATTGTGTTGTGTTGAACTGCTTAGATTATTATCAAGCTGTGTCCTGATATATTTGGAATCTAGAGATATCACTTTGATATGCTCTTAGTGCACAGCCATATGCCCAAATATATCATAGGTTCTGACAAGTTATCACTAAAGTGGTTAATCCGCTTACAAGTTGATACACCTATAAATCATCAGGAAGTGAATTAACTTCCATGGGTTTCAAATCAGTAAAACCCATATTTATGATCAACCACAGATGTTGACCATCAGAGTCCAACTGTGCAATTCTGAAACACAAATTGGAAAGCCTCTAGCTAGCACAAGTGCAGAAACCTACGGGCATTGTGCACCCGCTAAACAACTGAAAGGCACCGAGCTAGCAAGCCAGAATATAACTTGTAGATGTCAAAAGCAAAAGCATAAACCATAAAATTGTTGAAGTCACCGGAGTTCCGCACACCACCATGTCGGTGTGCATCCAGAGTGAACAAGAAGTCAATCGACAGCACCAAAGTAGTTAGCGGTGGTCTCAATCAAGTCCGACCCGAAGGGAGGGTTCCCGAAAGGACCTCTCTCATGTAGAGCCACACCGTAGAAGAAGGCCATGTCGAAACTCAAATCTGCCTGAGCAAGGTGCGAGGAAGACAGATACGCTGTCCGGCTAAGCTCGCTAGGAGACAAACTGATAATCCTATAACTTGTGTCTGGCCGAAGCTTTATGCTCTCGGAAACCCAGACGGTGAAACGATGACTGTACTACTGTACTGTACTACTGTACAGTACAGTGCTAGGATGTCACGGACACGAAGGCGATGCCGGTGAGCCGATATAAAACATCTCTCCCTCTCTATCTCCCTTTCTCCTTCGCTCTCCGTCTTAGGTCACAAAAATGATATATGTATTCAAATACTGAGAATTGATTTGCTTTTGTGCTGTGAGAAGGTTTCGATAGTGACGGGCCTCCATCTGATGTTGAGGTTCCAACGCAACAAGTTGCCAACCCTGAAGGCGATGCCGGTGAGCCGATATAAAACATCTCTCCCTCTCTATCTCCCTTTCTCCTTCGCTCTCCGTCTTAGGTCACAAAAATGATATATGTATTCAAATACTGAGAATTGATTTGCTTTTGTGCTGTGAGAAGGTTTCGATAGTGACGGGCCTCCATCTGAAGCTGAGGTTGAAGCTGAAGCTGAAGCTGAGGTGCCAACGCAACCTGCAGTTGGTGGAGACGATACGGGTCGTAAACTACCATATACAAAAACGGCTACACCTCCTTCAATTGAAACTACACCTCTCACTCGTAAATCTCGAAGACTCTCTGGAATAAGCCCTTCAGGTTCCTGCGAGGCAAGCCCTGCACGTGCAGAGCCATCAGGGGCAACCCTGCAGGTGCAGGGCCATCAGGGGCAAGCCCTGCAGGTGCAGGGCCATCAGGGGCAAGCCCTGCAGGTGCAGGGCCATCAGGGGCAAACCCTGCAGGTGCAGGGCCATCAGGGGCAAGCCCTGCTCCAGGGCCATCAGCGGCAAGCCCTCTCCCATCAGCGGGCCTTGTATCTCCTGCAGCTGGAACTCCGCAGCGGCCAATTCCTGCATTCATCATGGAGCAGGGTGATGAGGAGATTGTGTCCCCTTCAAAGACTCCGAAGACCGCCGATGAAACCGAGGCAGATGAGCAAAAAAAGCAGGCTGCCATTCGCAAGTATGCATCTTCCCTCCTGAGATTTACTTATACGACCATTGCTTTTTTTGATGGTGTATGTGCATTACTAAAACCAAGTATACGTTGCTTATGTGGGCCATCAGGGAAATCGATGACATGCATAAGTTGGTCGACACTAATAATCCATGTGCGACATCGTGGAGAATCCCCATCCAGTACATCGATGATGCAGAAGGAGCGCATCGCCCTCGACCACTGGACGAACATCACGCCCAGGCTATTGCCGAAATGATGTACTGGAACCCACACACCGGTTCGGGATCTCCAGCCCTGATTTCCGTCATAGAGAATCGTAAAGATGCAACAAGCACCAACCCAGAGGCATTCGTTTGGGCGGACATCGGGAAAGGCAGATACAGGTAAGACCCATTGCGTTGATGGATGCATGCATATGTGTTCCAACTTACACTTTCTTTGTTATTCTACAGATTCACCTGCTTTGGACATCAGCATTTGCTGGAGGCAAAGCGTCGCTGCGTCAAGGCGGATGAAGCAAAGCACGCAAACCATGAAAATCGAACGGAAGCGTTTCAGTTCATCGAATGCCGTCTCTTCATGAACTTGAGCGCCATCGAAATGAATCAGGTGTGTCTCACTCATGCCAGTTTTCTCAGGTGCTTCTCAGGGCTTACATACTCAAGTGTTTAGGGAGGTTTACGGTCGGCCAGCTTCTCAGCTATAGTCATGATCCGTGCAATTCGTTTGCGCACGCAGCTTGGGAATGAGCAGAACAACATTGACGCCTACATGAAGCACCGCAACATGACGGAGATCATTCTTGGCATGCGAAAACACGTGGAGAAACTGATGGCCGAACCCAACGAGAGAGACGCTGGAATGAAGAGTTTTGAGAACTTGAAATACCGTCGGGTGCCGCCGAAGCAGAACTTGAATCCCGAATTCGAAGCGGCGCTGAAGACGCAGGTGTTCAATCACCAGAAGCTGAATGCAGACAAGAAGAACACGCATTGGGCTGCTTGGGCTATCTCGGTGCAATCGTACCAGTTGTTCAAACAACTTCAGAGAGGTGCTGCCATTTTTTGTGAATTCCGTCCCGACATTATTCTTATTTGCTCTTAGGTGTTTTTGCAGTAGCTAACTGACGATTTGGTATTTCATGTTTCCGCTTTCAGTGATGAAGGCCCACAATGAAGGTTTGCTAGAGGGAGTTGACCCGGACAATGAAGACGCCACGGAGACGACCTTGGCCACGGTTGGGTCATCTCGCAATAAGCGTAAACGTTCAATCGGTATGTCGACCGGCACAACTGACCTCAACGCACCAACGACCAAGCAACCTAAATGGGACCCCACAGCCGGAAAGCCGATCGTCTACCATGATCTGCCGAAGGGGTTCTATGAAAGCTGGGCCCCCTTGACCGAAGGACACTTACGTGAGATCACTGACCTCGTCGACGAAGCCGTCATCGAACGGAAGTACACGGTCAAAGATATGATCAACCGTATCGCCGAGATCAAGACTCTCAACAATGTTCGAGAGAACCTAATGCTGCTTGCCTCAGAGGCTCATAAACGATTCAACATAACAACCTCCTTGGAATCGACACCGGCCTACCGGCAACTGAGCTTTCTCAAGAAAAACCGGCATTCTATGCAGAACTTTCTGCAAACACAACCGGGAGGGTTCGAAAACGACATATACGACATAGGTGCAGCCTGCTTCATTCCTTACCTAGATGAAGATGGGTATCCCATACCTAAGGAAAGGAAACCAGTGGATGCTGTCGTGGATCCCGGTGCTCCCGAGTCGAAGTTCTGGGCTCGTAAGATGACGTACGGTGAGCTGGATGCAGAAATCATTGCGCTGCAA
Organism: Cymbomonas tetramitiformis; assembly: GCA_001247695.2. Classification (NCBI taxonomy): domain Eukaryota; kingdom Viridiplantae; phylum Chlorophyta; class Pyramimonadophyceae; order Pyramimonadales; family Pyramimonadaceae; genus Cymbomonas; species Cymbomonas tetramitiformis. Next base: position 59,677 of record LGRX02024778.1, on the reverse strand, counting down.
AAGAAGCTTGACACCTTTACGTTTCCCAACCCAGAACAAGACTGGGGGAAGTTTTGCGAAGTTTTCCCAGGGGCTGGGGATGAGAGAGAAATACGTACATTACTGAAGGTAATTTACCTAAGTTGCGCCCTCTGGTCGTCCTTCACGATATCTGATTTTTTCCATATCGGCTTGCGCGTTCAATTAACAACGGGGTTTGTTTACAACTGTACCAGGCGGGAGTGGTGCCCCCGAAGGTCTCCTGCAAGAACGAGCAGGAGAACCGGAAATTTCAATTTGAACAACGGCCTGCAAAAGAAAAACAGCGGCACGAGGAGAAGATAGAGAAACTGATCAAAAACATTCCGAAGGATATAAAGTTCTACTGGAATAATATCGAGAGCAGGATGTTGCTGAAAATCGGGTCGACGACAGCATCGACTGCGGAAAACATCCTAAAGGATCTTCCAGGTGCGTATCTCGGTTTCATATTCCATTTGTGCACCGTAGCTATGTAATTACTAATCGTTTACATTGCACACAGGTGTGAGTTATCGAATATTGTCAAACGTTCCTGAGGGCCAGCAAGTCGACGATGATGACTACTTCTACACTCACAAGATTCCGCAGTTGGTTTTCAAGAAGGACTTTCTGCTGGAGCCCGCATCACCTGAATCCTTCACGACTCTTCCCAGGCTTCCATTCACCGGTTTCATTATGGATTGCGAGTATGCTCTGGACTCGAACAAGAAATGGTTCCCGAAACCTCTCTTAGCAGGAGAGTTCAAGCAATTCCTACACAACTTCAACAATTTGACCACGTGTGATGATTGGGTAGGGGGATGTTTCTGTGGCTTCCAACAACACCACGAGTTCTTCGAAGCCGCCAAGCAGTTTTGCCACGGGAACGCCGAAAAGATGTTCTGGGTGAAACCTTTGAGCAGATCGAACATGATGCCCTTGGAATCCGGCGTTGCGCCACGGAACTACGCCAACCGTATGGAGTGCTTTGTCTTGTGTTACTACGTCAAGGAAGCAACACCTACAGGTCCGTAGATGTTAAGTTACGTACAATTCTGTGATTGCCTTTTGGCGTCTAAGCATGGGCAATCTGACTAAGCAGCGCTGATTGCTCTCGCAGACGAAACCCACCCAGCCGTGCATAAAAGGCTTCCCTGGATGAAGAACTTGATTAGAGTTCTCGGTGAGGAGGAGAATGCGGATAGTGATGTCGTCGATAAGCAGTTCGTGGCTTCTTGCCGAACCAACACCTGGGAATATGCCCCTGTACACTCGTCGAAATTCGCCATTAACTCCGAGGGTAAAAGAATTAACAAACACCAGAAGCCGCTGAAGCTCATCCACGACCTCATCAATATCCATATGCGAGGTCCTGAGTTAGAGGGGGAAGCGAGGGGGAAATCTGCGTACGAGGGGGTGTTACCTCTTCATCACGATTATCACTTCATCTTGGATGCGTGCTGCGGTTCGGGGACCACTTCGGTAGCCGCCAACATGTTGGGATTGGGTTCCGTTGCTTTCGATAGGTAAGCATTCATGTCTACATCCATTTTTTGAAAAATACTTTGTATATCGGTTTTAACAAGTGCTGGTGTCTTGGATGCAGGGAGCAAGGTATGGTCGACTCAGCGAAAGAGCGCATTAGGTTTCCTGATGGATTTTTTTCTTTGGCCGACGAAGTGTTGAGCAAGCAGGAATACGACGAGGTGAAAAGGCAGAGAGAGGCACATCGTAAAGAGCAAGAGAAAGTCGAGAAGGAGCGGGAGAAGAAGACGGCGGTCGAAATGAGGGAAACGGAAAAGGCCGCCAAGCAGCAGGAGGCCGAGGCCGCCAAGGCCGCCAAGCAGCAGGAGGCCGAGGCCGCCAAGGCCGCCAAGAAACAGCAGGCCGAGGCCGCCGAGGCCGCCAAGACCGCCAAGCAGCAGGAGGCCGAGGCCGCCAAGGCCGCCAAGAAACAGCAGGCCGAGGCCGCCGAGGCCGCCAAGACCGCCAAGCAGCAGGAGGCCGAGGCCGCCAAGGCCGCCAAGAAACAGCAGGCCGAGGCCGCCGAGGCCGACAAGTCCGCCAAGCGGCAGCAGGCCGAGGCCGTCAAGGCCGCCAAGAAACAGGAGGATGCCGCCAAGAAACAGAAGGCCGAGGCCGACAAGGCCGCCAAGAAACAGAAGGCTGAGGCCGCCAAGAAGGCGGGGCCTATACCTAAGCGGAAAGTGGCACCAGGCGGAAATCCGGGATCCGATCAGAACAAGAAAAGTAAAGCTCGCTAGGCAATGATGATTTCCCTGCTAGGACATGGTGCCAGCACCTAGGTCAATATTTGTTGATAGTCTTAATAACCTATTGTCTCAGTGCAGAAGTACGCTGATGAAACACGTATGGTATATCTTGATATGACAATTGTAAATAAAGTATATTCTCCAAAAGTATTGGCGACATATGTTGTTGTGGAACCGATGTCATTTATGGGGCGGGTGACATGCCTCCGCTTTCATTGTGATTGCCTGATTATATTGGTTAAATGAAGTTGAGCGGTACCACGACGACCATTGAGGTATGAAACCTATTCCCCTCTCTTCCAAAATCATTTCCCCGCTCGACACTTCATCGACGCACCTTTATTCCCATCCATCTCAGTTCAATCAATTCCAATGACAATACTTGCTACTTTGCGGAAGGAAAATCCAGATAAAAACGTTTGGTTACTATGGTTCCCTGAAGAGTCCTCGCCCTCAGAACTAGCGCTCAAGAAATCGATGGAAGAGGAACATAAGATACAATTTCAAATGTATGACGCAAGCGTGCATGATAATCTGCCTTTACGGATGAAATTTTTGTACCCAGTTTGCCTGCACTGCGGGCTTCAAGATCGTTCACAACTTGCAACGTGTACCGGCTGCTATCTTGCGAATTACTGCAAAGCCCCCAAACTTGTCGGAAAGCTGATTACGCACGGCATAAGTTTTTCTGTCGTTTTGCAAGGGGTCATATATTAGGACAGCCATATGCAAGATGCCGACCTTTGTTTAAGTACCCGGGGGATACGCGGCATCCAGCAGAACGGAATTCCATGAGTGCTTGGTCCTATGGGGACTACCTGCAGTTTCTAGCCTTTTGGGAAATCCAATGCGTCGCATGTTTTGCAGGTCGGCCAAAGGGTCGCCCCGTCGTGAGACAGCAGATATCTGGCGGGCAAATCGTTACCTCGGTGCGCATTGAAATGCGGGACGCCACAATTTTCAAAACCCCTCACTTTCAGAAGTATACAGCAAGAATGGGGTTTGTACACTCCAACTTACACGCTCCAGATTTTGTATATTCTTATCCATTTTACCGTCTCACTCCGTTTGGTCGGTTGATGATGTGCATCTGCAAGTTAAGGTGCCCGAAAAGCATACTTCAGAGGTTGCTTTCATAGAATGATTGGCAATGCAGACAGGATAATCATGGACTTCGCAGACACGCCTTCGTCGCAAAATAATAGTAGATATGTACTTGTAGGTCCTTCGATCCGAGCGGACTAGTACCGGGTATCTGATAGGCTAATAATTCGGCAGGTCCAAGACTTTCCAAGATCATAAGCTCTATTTCTTGCCTAAACTACTCATTTGCCCCCTTTTCCCGTCAGCGACGCACCTGCTTCTACTTCTACCATAGTCATGCCATCCAAGCGGCAGTCTGTTTTCACATACATCGACCAGTTTGCCAAAAATCACGGGGAGTCTTACCCATGCAGCAATACAGTTCTTCTTCCGCCGGGTATGACTATCCAAACGTTGTGGCAGAACTACAATACACAATGCGTCGACGGCGAAGGCATGGAATGCTCACTCAGCCTTTTTGTCGTGTGTTCAGAGAGGAGCTTAGCTCTTGGGTCAAGTTCCGTCGGATGAATTGATGCTATATAGCGACAGCATATAGCTTTGTCATTGAGCAAATTGACTTATCGTTGGAACACCGTTAAATATAATTGTATTCGAACATATTTTGAATGAAATTGTTATCGACGTTTCACATTTCCAATGTTGTGACATGCTATGTTTGTGACATGCGGGCCTTCGATCCGACCCACCTGAAAGAGGTCATTTGATTGGCCAACTGAAATCACGACGGCCACACTACTGAGATATTTAAGCACCTACCTTGTCCTCACAACTCACTTTTCAGCTTGGCACTTTTCTTTCTTCACCTGCCACCTCATCCAACCATGCCATCCAAGCGAGAATGTATTGTTGCCTATGTTCTTGGCATGTATGCAACATGCCCTACTGCCCCCAGAATGAGAATGAGGAATTTTGACTATCTTCCTCATGGTATGACTGTTCGAATGTTGTGGAGGAACTACAATGAATGTTATATGTGCAGGAATGCGGAAGGCAACAAATGCACGTTGGGGTATTTTCGATGTGTGTTTCGAAACGACCTTGCCTTTCGGTTCAAGTTCCGACAGGTTCAGCCGTAACGTTACCGTCAACGAAACCACGGCGGCTACGAGTCAGAATGTTATCTTGATTCCACTTTGATTTCGAGTAAGACTTAGGATTGCAACCTCCCGAGGGTTAGATTTTCGACTACTTTTCGATAAGAATAGTATACTTAAACATATGTTAACAATGTGGTAGAAGTGTATAATGTTCATTCGTCAATGGCTTGTGTTTCTTGCCGATATGCTGATGTGCCTGTGTATGGGGTTTTCTGCCTCGGTTGTGTTTTTGTCTTTGATTAAAAAATCGGCGCATGTGCGAGATATACGAATTTGATTGGACCAAAAGTACACTACTCTTGCACGACCCGCGGTCCACTCACGACCAGGTACAAAAGCTCTTGCCCGACCCTTGAAGATTCATTTCCCCTGTTTCTTCTAACATACGCACCTTCAACCATACCTTCAAACATCTGCTGCTTACCTTGAAAGCATCGCCATCTGCAGGTATTATAGTGTGGCGCTTGCGATTACATAACACGCTACCTCCAATATGAATGCGCCTCATTTCCCTGCAGACTTACCTGTTCAGCTTGAACGACTGCACATAGAATCCGAAAAATGTCGTGTGTGCCAATCCTGGAATTTGTTTCTAATTCGCGAGGAACTGTTCGTCGATCCTGCGCTGCATCCTAGATATGACATGACTAGACATGACCCCGCTTACGCGAAGTGGAGGTTTATCCGCAAAACGCGGGAAACATGGTATTTTCAACTGTTGGATGAGCATGTATACTCCGACGAGCAAGGCGTCGCTGACATAAGAACCCCAGTGACAATGCCGGTTCCCACGGACTATATTCCCGAGTTGAACTCCGGTGCCTCTCCCGAGAATGATGATGATGGAAAGTGGTGCAACTGCCGTTAGGAAACATATACGCTTGTGTACAGTCTTTATTTTATATTTGCAAGTTCACATTAGATACTTACACTGATGTATTATTCTGCTAGCTACACCAACACTTACCCTTATTTATGTGCTCCTAGACATCCTAGACAATTATTTGGTGTATATAGATTAAATTTGTATGATGATATAGATTTGTGTATCATATGCTAGTACCCATCTCAGTTGCAACTTGTTTTCTGGGAATTTAAGCATCCGAATATGCACATCCATAAACGTGTACCGTGCATGCTGACCTAAATTGCACATGGATGTGCCCACATTTGCATACGGGAATCGGCGACTAAGCGATCCCGCATGTGCGAGATATACGAAGCTGATTGGACCAAAAGTACACTACTCTTGCACGACCCGCGGTCCACTCACGACCAGGTACAAAAGCTCTTGCCCGACCCTTGAAGATTCATTTCCCCCTGTTTCTTCTAACATACGCACCTTCAATCATACCTTCAAACATCTGCTACTTACCTTGAAAGCATTGCCATCTGCAGGTATTATAGCTCCACATTTATCCTCACAATTTATATTTTCGACTTTTGCTATGGGCGACGCTCGCTTCAACTGCTAATCACCTTGCAAGCATTGTTATCTACAGGTATAAAATCCTGCAATATCGTGGCCACGTTATGCCTTCAATTCTACGATTCGGAGTTTATGGGACACGCGATCGCGATGAAGCCACTGCAGACGCTATCAATACACATGGAATGGTCCACATGCGATGTCCTCAATGCAATGTAGACAGCTGGATGATATGTAAGTTCTTAAACATCCCCTACGAGGACAGACATGTCCGACAGGACTTAGGGATCGTTTGGTGGCGCTACACCTGGAGAATTCGGAAATACATGTTTTTTGACCTTCAAGAACCGGAACTTTATCCCGACCAGAGCCCAATAGGGAACGAATGGGTTACCCCAAGGACACTGGTCATTCCAATCGACGTCACTTGGGCGCTTATTATTCCGCGGCATCAACGAGAAGAGGAAATCGACCTATATTGCGTGCGATGCAATTGCCTTGACCAATAAAGCTCTGCCATTTATGTTTTCCGATAGAGCGTCAACATTGCCGTCAACGTTACCTCGCTATCGAGGGAAATAAAACCTACAAGTACCGCAAATAATTGTGGATTGAAGATATAGATTCCAATGTATCAGCAATATAGTAGCCTTAGCACGGTGAAATGATCGAAATCTCTTGCCTAGAAGACATCATAGACAAATATTTGGTGTATTTTGAATAAATTTGTATGATGGTATAGATTTGTGTATCATATGCTAGTACCCATCTCAGTTGCAACTTATTTTACGGGAATTGAAGCACCTATATACGCACATTCATAAACGTGTACCGTGCATGTTGGCCTAAATTGCACATGGATGTACCCATATTTGCATACTTGTAAATGATATGCACGCATATGAACAAAAATGCAACAAAAAAATCTACCGGGACTCGCCGAGTACGAAAGTATCATGCACAAATAAATAATTCCAGTAATATTTTGTAATAAAAATTGCGGGACGACTTACGTGTCGCTTACGTGTCGCTTACGTGGCGCTTTTCAGATGACGTGGCAATAACTTTTAGACGACGAAAATTGTGTCAAAATGAAGGTTTTTAGACGACGATCGAGATTCATTTATTCCCAATAGTCTGTTCTGGGTGCCGGGGTCTTGACCCGGTCATCCCACTACTGGGCTAAAGCTAATCAAGCTGCCAGGATGATTGACAAGAAACTCAGCCACTTTGAAGCTGGTCAGCAGAGCTGAGTTCAGCGGTTGGGATGTAAACACAGAGTAATCCCGAAGTGAATTGCAAACTGTCCTTTTGAAATCGAGCACCACCAGGCCCAAGTGGGCAAGGCGGTTCCACAGCAGAAAGTAATTCAACTGAAGAATTCAGACAAGTAGATTCCCATGGCGGTTTGAACATTGAAGAAAGAGATAAAAGAACTCGATCGTCAGGCGGCCAATCACGGATGTCCAGAGAGCCAAGTGACGGATCCGAAGCAAAAAGATACCCCCAGTAGACCGATGGACGGTGACTCCGGGCTCAACCAGGCCCCTGTCACCACCGCCCACGGCAACCAGAGATGCCGTAGCACTGGCCAGTAGAGAACAACAGAGCATCGAGGACATTAACGCACACCGGAGAAAACTCGGCGGCGCCCGCGGACGGTACATCGGAGCTGCTAGTGGCGATGCCCCCCTGTCAGAGTCATGCTCAAGAGTGCCGAAGGAGTCAAAAGCCACTTGCCGCCCGCCGTCAGAGTCATTGTCAGAGCCTTGGTCGTTGTCAGAGATTTCAGAGCCAATGTCAGAAGCCTCAATCGTCATGCCAGCAAACAGCGGAGCCGGTGCAGAGTCGCCAAGCTGGAGCGATGGGACAGAACCAGGCAAGCCGAGAGAGCCAGGGACAGCCACTGGTGGGTCATGAGCCGTAGGCACACCACCAGCCACGAGTGCAGAGGGATCCCGAACCGCAGGCGGTGGCGGAATCGAACCCCGTGCACCCGAGTGGAATGTGGCTAGAGGAAAGTGAGCCACGCCGTCCTCGTCAGCTGCCGCATCCTGAGCGGAAGCCGCCGCATCCTGAAAGTGCCGCAGAGACGTGGGCTCAGCCGTCACAAAAGAATGCGCCGACAGCTCGCACACCTCTGGGCGACCCTCCATCGTGCAGAGCGACTCGAAGGCGTGCTCATCTCCCGCGTCATAGAAACGCTGGAAACGAACAGCCAAGCAGTCAGTCTCGTAGTCTTCAACCGCACTACAATAGTGGGCAGAGTGAAGACCGCCGTTGGGGCATTCAGCATGCCAGTGCTTCAAACCACTTTTGGCACACACCGCATTCTGGCAGTGGGGCACGAAGGCACCACTCTTCTTGTCAAATGAGACAGGAGGAGCGGTGCCAAGTGGCTTAACACCAGCACGATGATGCTTAGCAGCAGAGCGGGTAAGGTGCTTGCCCGCAGGCGGAGGCCCTTCCCGCTTCTGCCGCTTCAGGTCACGAATGTCCTGTTGCATGCGCTCCAGCTGCTTCTGCAGACTGGACAACGCCGCAGCCAGGTCAGACGCGCCATCGCCGAATGACAGAGCAGAGACAGGGGCGTCAGAGACTTTCAGGCCGTGGCGGAACTGCTCCCGCACACGAGCCTGAATAGTCAGGAGAGACACGCCCTGCCGCTGGTCAGCCCGAGCCAGAGAGTTAGCCAAATCACGGTATAGCCATGAATCGCCGAGAGCCTTCAGAAACTGCCGCTTCACCGCGTCCTCTGGCAAGTTGTGGGAACGCTGAACGTCCCTCAACAGGCCATTGAACTCGCGGATGCCACGGTCAGGATCTTTGCTGCTGGGGATGCGGACCGCCAGCAGCAACTCAAAAGAGTCAAAGGGTTCCGAACGTTCCTGGAGCATGCGCACCACCTCAAGGGCAGCGCGCTTGCCATCTCCAGGAACGTCGGACCCAGAGGCCTCAAGCCAGTCACGGGCAGGTGAGCCAGGGCGAGCCAGAAATGTCAGAGCCGAGAGCAATAACTCATTTGCCTCATGCCTAGCCTCAACCGCCATGTCAGTCAAGTCAAACAGGGGAGCAAACGCCGACGACTGAAGCACGAACTGTGCGCGCAACTCATGCATCAATTGTGAAAAAATGTCCACTGCGTCCGCCTCTGTCCCTGCAAAGCGCTGCGATTTGTCGCCTAGAATCTTAGTGGCAACGGTTTTGGCAACCTTCCTGTCGAAACTGTCACGAGCCAACTGCTTGCACTTGTCCAAAATTTCTCTCGCAGCTGCGGTGGTCGGAGCTGGCAGCTGCGGCGTGTGAGGAGTCGCAGCGTGCTGCGCACCGACGTCATCAAAAATCGTTTCTAATCTACGGACGCGAGACCGCGTCGATCTATTTGCTGTGGTAACCATGATGAAGAGACAGGGGAGGAGGTTGAGCTAAACAGGGAGATGGTTGAAGAACGCTTACAGCGGCCAGATAGCTTGCAGAAGTCTCAGCTGACAGATCAAAATTCACAGGTCGTAAGCGAAACCATGAGAGCGGCCAAAATCAGTTACGTGTGGAACGACCTCGCCGGAGCCAGCGGCGCACGAAACAGATCAACCCTCGCTGCGACGATGCTTCCGTAAAATAAAAACAACCCGTCACCAACTGATCTCCTGTGCAGCGAAGGCGAGCACAATGCGTGCCGCCATCACTGCCAAGTCAAAAGGCCATACCGTAAGAGTAAATCACCACCGCCCAAGTGGGCGCTCAACCCCTCCTACGTCCTACTTAGCCGAACATGGCAACAGCAAGGCGCTGTGCCATCATCAGAATCACCGGAAAGCCGGTGCGGCCTATAACCTGCGAGGAAGACAGATACGCTGTCCGGCTAAGCTCGCTAGGAGACAAACTGATAATCATATAACTTGTGTCTGGCCGAAGCTTTATGCTCTCGGAAACCCAGACAGTGAAACGATGACTGTACTACTGTACTGTACTACTGTACAGTACAGTGCTAGGATGTCACGGACACGAGACGGAAGCAGGGTCAGGCTAGGGGCTAGTCAGAGCCCATAATAACTAAGCCTAAACCCGAAGTCCAGCACAAGGTCCTGAAAGAGGTCAGGGGGCTCAGGCGGCTCAAGCGGTGGCACATTGTCAGCCACAAAGGAACCCTGAGCCGGGATCACGGATTCAACAAATTCATTCGTGGAGAAAATTGACGGAGTCTCCCAATCGAGATCACCACCAGGCGAAGGCAATCCCGCAGCCGACTGAGCATCGGGCACGGCTGCCACCCCCATGATCGAGATGCAAAGAACGAGGGAAAGGAGGAAAGGAATTCCCCATGACCCAACCGTGGCAGGAAAGCCCCAAGGGCGGCTTCCCACAACCGTAGGCCCTCTGCTCGTCCACGGGTGGCCCGGAAACATAATTGGCCGACGGAGGCGAACCCCGCGGCTTCAGCCGGAAGCTGCCATCGGCAAAGTCCTCGTAGTCGTCGGTGTCGTAGCCGGTGAGGTCAACCGGCGCGATGGCGGCGTGGTTGACAGTCTGAACGAACCCAGGGAACTCACCGTCCGTCGTGGCAGTCACCCGCGCCGATTGAAGCGGCACGGGCTTCACATCCTCCTCCTGCGAGACAGGTATAGCAGGGGCCGGCACGGCGGATGCCGATGCCGCCGCACCACCTGCCGGAACCTGCTCCTCCGGCATGTTCCCCGCTGCCGCGGGGCCGCACACCAGAGCCGATGCATGCGGCTCGAGAACCGCCCGTGGTGGGAAGGATGCGTGGGTGTAGTGCACCTTGCAGTTTGCCGCGGCATGGACCTCCGCGGCGAGATCGTCCAGCCGCTGATGAATGTCGTCACCTGCGGGCTCGTCAGCAGGCTGCTGCGGCTCTACCGTGAAGCCGTAGGCGGACACGTCGATCCCGCCCACCGCACCCGCACAGAGTACCGCAGGCGGCCCGTACGTAGATGCCGCAGTGGCAAAAGCCTCGGCCCCATCATCCGCCGCCTGCTGGAACAGGGCACACATGGCCAATGCACGCACCCCCTCCGCGTCCTCCTCGTCGATGGGAATGCAGAATGCCGCGGCCGAGTGCGGGGGATGCTGACGCCCGCCCAACGGACAGTCGCGGTAGAAGTGGTACTGCTCACCTTTCCCCGCCTTCTTGCACCTCCCGCAAAAGGGCTTCGCCTTTTGGTCGTCACGGTCGAAACCGACTGCAGGCAGCGGGTGCGTGCCGACACGGAATCCCCGCTGCGTACCGCGCTGCTGCTGCTGCCGCTGCTGCCGCTGCGGCTGCTGCCGCTGCTGCTGCGCCGGCAGCGCGTCCGTCCCGCGTTGCTGCCGTAGCAAGTCCTGAAGCTCGTTGATCTTGTTGAGAAGGGCGCCGTACTCGGTGCTGGAGAGCTGCGCAGAGATGCCGCTCTTGCCCGAGACTGCCTTCCCCGCCCCCGTCTGCGCCCAAGCCTGATAAATCTCCACCACAAGGGAGCGGAGAGACGCCAAGGAGACATGCGCGAGATCGGCCGCGAGAGGATACCGCACCTTGACCGCGGTGTAAAACACCGGGTCCAGCCGGTTGTACAGGGAGAGCTTCCTGGTCTCCTCGGTGGGTGTCCAGTTCGTAGCTTTGTTATCCCGCACCAGACGCTGTTCCCGAGCCAAGATGGGATGGGAAAAGGTTTATTTTAGATTAAGTTTTTGACATCTACAGTGGCTGTTCCCATTATGACGTGTTCCCATTATGACGCACTTCAGATTTTCATTACAAACTCCATATTCTAAGACAGTAGAATCTTCGATTTCGCAATAAAACAAGGGATTTCACTCAATCGTCCAATCGCGCGATATATAAAACTTGGGTGTAAATGATTTTTGTATACAAATGTAAATTCTCTTGCTGTCCAGTAAAATACTCGAAAAAATAGCGCGCGATTCCATGAAATAGCGTTCAAACGCGTGATATATTCGATATGACGGAACGGAGCTAGAAAAGGACGGGTAACGAAAAAAACAATTGTTTACAGCGTGTTTCCCCCTGATTTTTGTCGATTCGAAGCTTGGTTTTGTATACACTGCATATATTATCTCCCAATGATATTCGAGTTGGCGTCGCGGACCCAGCGCGATATATAAAATACCCCCATTTATATATCATGGGATGGTCAAAATTTTCATTTGGGCACGACGTTTGGGTGCAAATCAAGATTTTCCGTATATTTTTACACTAGCACCGAACGATCAGTTTGTTTCATAACAAATCTCATATTAAGGCGTTGCATCATAATGGGAACAGCAGTATCGACCCTCCACCAATGCGCAGGGTTGTGGAAGCTCGAGATTTTGATATTTTTAAATTCGGTTTTTTGGGAACTCATCTTGACTGACAAGGTGACATCTCGACCGTTTGCGCGCGCATATCGAATTATCGAGCTCGTCCTGAGGAACGATCCAAAAAGTGCGTCATAATGGGAACAGCCACTGTACTGGATTAAGTTTTGTCTGGGGTAGATTTAGATTAAGTTCATGTGACACGATCGATCGAGAGGTCATCAGACCTGAGACAGGTCGTCATCGTCATTTCGCCGGATCCGAGGTGCCACCGCTCCGAGGTCAGGCACACATGGTAAAACTGCGAACGGAAGGTCAAAGGCAAAGGGAAAGGCAAAGGGTGTAATAAGATTTAGCGGCAGTAGGAATAGTTTTCAGAAGCATATGAAAAGTATTCTAGTGCTTCTGAAAACTATTCCTACGTCTTCTATATCATAAACCCTTTGCCTTGCCTTTTTACATCTGCACGCGACCGGCAAGCATCTTTGAAACTTCCGAGTTTCAAAGATGCGTTTTGTATTTTGGGTGCACCCTAATTTTACAAAACGGCCGAGCGCTTCCCGTTTGTGCGGGATATTCACATTTATTTCATGGAATATTTCACATGGTTTAACACACATGCACACGCATGGGAAACCCTCGGCTGTTTGGCATCTTTGGGTTTGGGTTCGAACCCAAACCCAAACCCAAAACATCTGCCTTAGAAATAAATTGCGCGTTTCGCGTACAAGTAACTTGAAGCTTTGAGCTTCAAGTAACTTAAGGATATGCATATTGGCAGTATTTGTGCCAAGTTTCGCGCTCTATGACGCACGGGAAGCCCTCGGCTGTTTGGCATCTTTGGGTTTGGGTTCGAACCCAAACCCAAACCCAAAACATCTGCCTTGGAAATAAATTGCGTGTTTCGCGCACAAGTAACTTGAAGCCTTGAGCTTCAGGTAACTTAAAGATTTGTATCTTGGCAGTATTTGTGCCAAGTTTCGCGCTCTAGGACGCACGGGAAGCCCTCGGCTGTTTGGCATCTTTGGGTTTGGGTGTCACGTTCGAACCCAAACCCAAAACATCTGCCTTAGAAATAAATTGCGCGTTGGGCGCACAAGTAACTTGAAGCTTTGAGCTTCAAGTAACTTAGGTAAATATCTCTTGGCAGTATTTGCGCCAAGTTTCGTGCGCTAGGACGCACGGGAAGCCCTCGGCTGTTTGGCATCTTTGGGTTTGGATACGTTCGAACCCAAAGGCAAAGGCATAGGACAGTTTCGTAGATTCTGTCCCGATGCCTTTGCAACCTCGCATGCTAACTCATATTATAATGAATATTTAACATTCAAGCGTTGGATACCCCACGCCAACGGGAAGCGCTCGGCTGATTTGTTATTTGGGTATGCGCACCCAAATGACAAAAACGCATCTTTGAAACTCGTTAGTTTCAAAGATGCGTGGCCGATGCCTTCGTGCTTATGTGTATATTTCATATGAAATATACCGTGGAATAAATGTGAATATCCCGCACAAACGGGAAGCGCTCGGCTGTTTTGTAATTTTAGGGTGCACCCAAAATACCAAACGCATCTTTGAAACTTCCGAGTTTCAAAGATGCTTGCCGGTCGCGTGCAGCGGTAAATGTCAAGGCAAAGGGTTTATGATATATAATAAGTAGTTTTTAGAAGCAATAGAATATTTTTCATATGCTTCTGAAAACTATTCCCCAGCATGCAAGCATGCAACCTGCTCTCGGCACCATGCGGCACCATGCAACCTGCCTTCCCAGCATGCATGCTGCCCTCCGCTCGGCAGCATGCAATGTGTTGATGTGATTTCGCCGGAAATTTCCGGCGAAGAGACGATGACGACCTGTCTCAGGTCTGATGACCTCTCGATCGATCGTGTCACATGAACTTAATCTAAATCTACCCAAACAAAACTTAATCCAGTAGATGTCAAAAACTTAATCCAACATAAACCCCGAGCCAGATGGGCTGCGGGTCAGTGTCTGCGGGATAACGCAACGCGGCGTGCTCCTCCTGGTGCGACTCACGCAGCGCCACCGGTACACAACCCTTGATGATGTCCACCAGGGCTCGCCGTCCATCACGGTCAGACGAGGCGTCGGTGCCAGTCAACCAGACGTAGGCGTTGCTGTGCTTCTCGATAACCAGAGCCAGAACGTAACGTCGAAGAGCAAGCCGTTGACCTTGGTCACCACACGAGCCAGAGGGTCGTCGAGGTCAAAGGATGCCAGCTCCAGTCCAGCCGAATGAAACTCCGTACGCAGCTGCACCACCAGCTCGGAGAGGAGGCCAGCATCGTCCGTACCGCGGAAGTGGTGCTTCTTGTCCCCAAGGACATCCTCGCGGATACCCTTGGCCCATTGGCGGTGTAGACGCGCTTTGTAGATGTCGTCAACCAGCTTGCTCTGCTCCTGTAAGTACTTCCTGGTCGCCACGTCTGCATCCTCGTTGGAAGTTGGAGCGGAGGTCGGAACAATTGGCGTACGCACCGTCGGACTGTTCCGAACCCCGTCTAATAGCCTCAGTGAGGCGTCGATGTCACTGTCCCTGTCCAGGGACTTCTTCGCTCGGGTCAACATACCCATACTCTGAAAAGCCAGAGGGGAGGTGGTACGCAGTCGCGCGGTTGGGTGTGGTAGCGGAAAAATGGTAATGGTCAGCAACGGAGAGGAGCTAAGAGAGTGGAGCGGCGAGGGGCACTCGAAGATGTCGTCGAAGTCGAAGGTGTCGCGAACACCAACCCAGAAAACGGTAACCAGCAGGGCCAGTGCCGGTGCAAAACTGGATCCGAACATTGCTAAGACTAGTCCGTAACGAGGCGCGGTCCCCATGGCCGCCACTCCCAGTTGCTTACCGCAAACAATTCATACCATAAATCCTAGTCGCACCCAAACGCGCCCGCGCGCACCACCTCCCCAAGCGGCCGTTTAGCCAATCATGGCCAAATCAGCAAGTGGAATAAAAGCGTGGATGGGGCCACGACCTACTGGAATATCCTAGTTCACTAGATATCGGAAACTCCCGAACTGTGTGGATAAACTCATAAGATAAATAAACCCTAAGCTAGATATACCCGGAACGGTCTCGGACGGTTTCGGAGTCTAGCCTACCTGTGACACAGCGTGTGTCACAGCACGAACCTATAGGTCAGTCAGCAGTCCAGTGTTGGCCTAGGAGTCTGTCATAGGGGCCTGACCGAGACTCCCAGTCAGGGCTGCCTATACAGATTTCAGCACTCCATCTGGTGACTCAAACAAGCATGTAGGGTGGCCCCTGGCATCCTTGAGGTCGAACACCTTGACCACGTGCATGCCGTACTTGGGCTGGATAAGGGTGCGCCAGGGCGCGTCATAGTCCGGCAGTAGGAACATCGCCGACGTGTTCTCTGGGTCGGCGCGCCACTCGGCCATGAAGTGGCGTAGGATCCTCTCAATGAGGTTGCTATCCTTGTTGTAGGGGGGGTTGCACCAGACGTGCTTCCCCCGCCATTGCTGCTTGAGGCACTCCGTCCGATAGGTGTCCACTTGGCGGTTGACGCCCATGGAGTCACAACACGCGTCCACGTCGAACGGGCCGTACTGCGCTGAGATCTCTTCGAACTTCTCCTTTACCAGTTTCCAGTCATGCCGGTCTACCACGTTATCGTAGTGGGAGCTTGACGCGGGAGGGGAACTTTGTTTGCTGGGAGGGGAAGGACTAAGGGGAGTTGAGGGGGTTGGAGAGGGGGCTTGCTCCGGTTGCGAGCGAGAGCGAGTAGTGACGCCAGCAAGGGTGGCTTCATGCAAGGCGCGCTCCGCGGTGTGCAACGTCTCAGCTGCGTCTTCCCACAGGTCGGGGGTTTCCACCCAGGTGAGCCCATTCAGATGAGTGGGCTCCCCAACGACCAACGGAGGGCTGACCGGAGGTACAGACTCGTCTTCAGAGTCGGAGTAATCAAACGTGGTGTCGAGCACCGAGATGGGGAGATGGGGTCTTCAAGGATCTTGACTTTAGCGGGCTCCTCGGACGGCTCTTCGTCGGTGTCGTCCTCGTCGATTGCACCGAAACAATACTGATGAGGTGAGATCGGCGGGGGTCGAGCTCTCAGCCGGCTCCCTTGGCACACTCTGACGAGGCTCGTCTGTATCCCGGTCGACCACGCCCTTCTCCTTGAGCCCCTCCCTGGCGGATGACTGCTTGTAGTCTGGTCGTGTGGATTGGGCGTCCGGAACTACTAGGCATCGGCCAGGTACGTGCTCCATTTGGTGCACGCCCACTTCCACCAAGTTCTCATACCAGCGTGCCTAGCGTCGACTCAGCTCCCGAGCCGGTGCGAAGAGCCACTGCAAGGGTTTGTGGTCACCCATGAGTTTGAAGTCGGTGAATATAAGGTAATGCCTCCACGTCACTGTGGTGCAGTGGTGGATGGCGCACAGCTCCCGCTCCCCAGCGTGGTAGTTCTGCTCGGCCGAGGAGAATTGCCTGCTCTCGAAAGCCAGCGGTTGAAGACCTCGCCCCAGGTCTTGCATCAACACGCCTCCTAGTGCGACCGCACTGGCGTCGGTCTGCACGCAAAATGGGCGAGACCCATCGGCTGCTGAGCGCTGGTCCGGTAGGGCGAGGATTGGTGCCGAAATCAATGCTGACTTCAATCGTTGGAAGGCTTCTTTCTCCTCCTTGCCCCAAGTCCATGGCACTCTCATCTTCGTGAGGCGAGTGAGAGGGTGGGCAATGTGAGCGAAGGACTGGATGTACCGCCGGTAAAAGCCACACATTCCAAGGAATTGGCGCACGTGGGTGACAGTCTCGAGCTCCGGCCAGTCGCGAACTGAGGCAACTTTGTCGCGTTGGGGACGACAACCTTCCTTACTGCACACATGGCCAAGGAAGCGTACTGCTCGCGCATGCACAACTTCAACTTGCTTCGCTTGAGGTATACTTTGTGCTGGCGACAGGCAGCTAGTACGGCACGTACGTGGCCGACATGAGTAGAAGGCGTGTCACTGCAAATCATGATGTCGTCCACGAACACTCTGCAGAAGGGTAGGTGTCCGAGGTACTGCGTCATCATTCTTTGCCACGTGCTCGGTGAGTTGCTCAGTCCCATAGGCATGACCAACCACTCATAAGCTCCAAAGTGGGTGGTCATGGCTGTCTTCTCGATGTCCTCCTGTTCCATGGGAACTTGCCAGAATCCCCACAGGGCGTCTGCAGTGGAGAAGACGGTTGCTCCTTGTTGTAGGTCATCGAGGAGGGTTTGTACGTCAGGAAGAGGGTACTTGTCCTTGACCGTGATCTCATTTATCGACCTGTAGTCGATAACCAAGCGCAACTCCTTAGGGTTGCTCGGCTTCGGCACCATAAGTACCATATGTGAATGGAACCCGGCCGGTGCAAGCACACAAAGATCACCACAAAGCATTGCACGTACAATGCATGGCAGCAAATCAAGCAATCAGGCAAGAAGGGCCGCCTACTCTGCTGAGCATGGGGCATGCTTCTGGACACCGCCAGCCTGCGGTTGAGGTTGGTAGCTTTGTAGGTGGCCGCAGCCGCCGACGAGCTCCAGCCCCCGTACTGATTGAACTCGAAATCAGTAACCTGGTCAGCCGCAGCCACCGCCGTGGCCCCACCAGCCAAACCGCAAGGACTGGGTCCCATACAGCTGCCTCAGAGTCTCGGGGTCCTGCCCGGATGCCTCACCAAGCATCCTGAACAGGTACCGTACTTCCTCAACTGAGGATAGTCCAGCCTCTTCACCGTCAGGCAGTCAGCCGACGGGTCCCGCCGAAACCGCCTGCCATCAATCTGCTGGAACAGTGGCTCATCGGGCTGCACCCCTCGTGCAATCTGAGTGTCAACCCACCTCTGACTGACCTCCACTGGGCACAAAGGCAGCCCCTCCGCCGCCCGAGCAACCTCCACCAGCTGACCATACCTTGTCCGTCTTCCGCTTCTCCAGGAAGGTGGTCATGTGGGTCTCACAGAACTTCATATCCCGCAGCCTCACCTTCTCTGCACAGTCATACCGCCAAAAGCCGGTCCACATGTCCAAACCCAGTGTAGCAAACATCTGCCGAGTGACCCCTCCCAGCATCAACCAGCAACGGGCACCACTCTGCACAAAAGCAAACTCCAGCGGCTCCTTCCTGTTGAGCCGCCTGTCCCCAGCCTCCTGTGAGCCGCCTCCCGTACCGCGGCCACCAGCCGATGAGAAGTGGGGTTCCGGTCCGCCGGGACCATGACCAGAGCCAAGATGTGTCATATGTGTCATGCAAGCTGGGCTATGTAGCCGCAGCTGATTAGAAAACCGTCAGTTTTTTTCATTTCTTGTCCGAAACTTGGAATTCCTCCTGTAAAGGGTTCACGAGTCCAGAACAAAACAAATTTGAGCCTATACGTAAACACTAACAGTTTTCCTCAACACCTATCATCCGTGCAGCTTTCTTACCCTTGGCAGCTAACACAGGTGTTAACACCTGTCGAAGATTGTGCAGTTTGGCATTCTCCAAACATCTCCATGTCTGCGTTTCCGATCACTGTGGGTCTGTGGACAGCTACTACTTTCAGTTCGCTGCCAAAGCCACAACAAGAGAGTCAAGTTAAGAAAAAAATGACGCAGGGAGGCGTTAGACATGCACACGCAACAGCGAATGGACTTACCCTCCGCAGCAGCCTGCTCAACGCACGTAACAACAAGGCTCGATCGCATCCCTCCTCAAGTTTCCCTTCGGTTGCTGCAATCTCCGACAACTTTCCTACCACGGTAACGTATCACTTTTTTTTCGTTGTCTGTGGTTGATTTACCCTTTATGCTGTTGGCAAAACGTTGTGGCTCTGTCCAACCTGCCGCTCCCAGCCACCCCGGAAAGCTTCTTGACCTCGCAAGCTCTCCACCAACCAACGTTTTGGTTTGCCGGCTCAGGGGACAACGGCCACGGAGGATGACGCGTTATCGCCTTCACGTCGCGAGTTCTCGAGGTAGATTCCCTTATGCGGTCTCGGGTTGAGTACGTCCTATCCGGGTCGAGTGCTTCCACAATCGACCGAGCTGCTTGTTCTTCTTTGATCTATTCAAGGCGTTGTTCTGCAAGCAGAATAGGGGGAGGCGTGCATCTAGAGCTTCCCTTTGAGATTAAGATCGCACATTCCCCTGTTAACATGGCTGTTACACTCCGAAGCAAGGCGGGGATGCTATACTTCCTCACTTTGAAACTCCCCTGGTTGTGGCACCTAGCTCTAGTGGCACGCTACTGATCCTCGCCTTGACACTCCCTGTATCGTGTTCCCACGTGGCAGGGCACTCTTCCAGAACGCACTTATAGCTGCCGGCGTTGCCAGTGCCACCCCAGAGGCACTGGCGATCGAACCTTTTTGTGGCATCTTCTCTAAAGGGGACAGTCAGGTGGTCACTCTCGCTATTTCCCGACCGGGATGAGAAACTGCGTTAGAAGTTACTCTCGGCTCACTCACTCCCTCCCTCCATCATCTCCTTAGTGGTCAAATCAAAGAGAGCACATTGTTTGACACGTTCGGAACTTGATTTCTAGAAGCCGGCAAGGGCGTTGCTATTGCCCGTTTTTTTTGTTCGAAGCGGAGGGGAAACAATAGCGCGAAAGAAACTTGCAGAGGCTTGTGATCTTGTGAGCGACTTGGCAAGTTTTGCGAAGGTGGAGTTCCGAGCCGAAGCCCAAGACTTATAGTTTAGGGTTTAGGGTTTAGGATAGCTGACGCTTCCATAGGACACCCACTGGACAGCTTGGCACGTGTTTCAGCTTCTACCAGGGTACGTCTACACAACACCTTGGGACGAGAACACGGTGAACTTCAATGGCGCCCAAACCTGGTATATCTCCGCTCTTCCTTCACAGTACACACACAACCACATACGAGCCCTGGAGCAATCATCGCCCTTGCATTATTTTCACGAAAGTAGGCAGCCTATCAAAAGCACAGTCGGCCGCCTCTGCCTGTCCTTGTTGAATTTCCCATGCGCTGTGCCAAGCAGGTTTCGCGTGGTGGGGAAAAAGAAGGCCGAGCGCAAGGCCGGCAAGTTGCCTTTGCTCTGCCTTCACGGTGCGTTGTGGGAGGACTTCTCCCCTCTTCAGGAAGCGCCGCGCTGGAAGAATTGCAAGAGGCACCTGCCCTTTTTGAGAAAAGCGCCTGCTCCACGATGCGTGGACGACGCATGGAAGACGGGGGGCGTCAGTTTGTGACCTCCTAACCTGCGCCGCCTTCTGAGTTAGCCGAGCCGTTCTGGCATGCTTTCAATATCAATCGGGGCTCCTATTCTTTGACCCGTTAAAACCTCTCACAACTGTTGTGACACATGTTTGCATGCACAACCCTGATCTCTGCACTGTTCAAGCACTTGTTTGTGCTGCATGTTCTTGCATGAAAGGGTGCTCTAGGATCTGGAGTTCCTGGTGGCTCTGAGGCGACGTGGCCACCAAAGATTGCCCAGGTGCCACGGCACGCCCCGCTGCGGTTTTCACAGCCGTGCTTGTAGGGCGTCGCAGGGGGCCCTGGGGTATCTTCCCGCTATCTCGAGCCGCTGGAGCTACTGTCGAGTCAGAACCGTCGAGTGGCCTACTATGACCAGGTGCCATAACCCCCGTCTGAGCACCCCGACGGAATGACGGCTGCGACACTCGTTGTCCTGCCTCGTAACACGTTTGAGCACTTTGGCATATTTGCCCGACCCGTGTGCCAAAAGTGCAGCCACCTCACCCGCACTTACTCGTCCAGCGAGCCACCTCCACTTTGCGTCACAGGGCTGAGACATGCAGAGAGTTCAAACTAAATAAACACAATTCAGAAGAACAAACGCGGCCAGCCTTCAGGGGCAATAACGAAGGCTCTTCGCACGCAGACGTGGCTGCAGCCGAGCAGCCCTCTCGGCCGGCCCCGCTTCGTACAAGAAGCACCTTCATCGCAGCGGGCTTCTCTGTGTAGCGTGGCACGCCTCTTCGAACTGGGTTCACCTTCAGGTATTGAAGTGTGTCACTGACAGTCGAAGGGAAAGGGGGAACGGCCTTGCAGTTCGGATGCGGTTTCAGTTCTGACCCGCGTGAGCCAGTGGAATATTCCCTGAAGGTACGCTCTGCCGTCCCCGATGCTCACCCATTAGTGCGAGTGCTGCAAGCTGCCAGCGCCCTGTTTGTGTGGGGAAGCCGTCGAGCGGTGTGGCACCTGTAGATTGTCAAGGTAGGTTTGGGTGCACCCACCCTCAGTTGTTTGCAGATGAGCTGGACGCAGTGAGGCGAAAGCTCGGGTTCGAGGAGGTCCATCTCCTCGGTCATGGCTGGGGCGGCATGGTGGTATTGCCTGCCCCCCCCTCCGCTCCTTCCCGCTGCCTTCCTTGTCGCTATCCCCCAGCGGTATAGCGACCGTCAAGAAAAGCTGCAATAGCTTCTATGGCCACTTCTGCGTATTGAGGCCTGCACGGAGGCTGCAGAGCTTCGCCCGCTGGGCTCGTCTACCAACCTGATGACGTGGAGCACTGTTTCCGCACATCAGGAGTGAAGCGTTGAGATGACTCGGGTGCTTGAGGTGGCCTGCCCTGTGGGGCTGGAGCACCGTGAGGTTGTGGCGATGAGAGGACTGCAAGAGTGCCAGTATCCAGCAGCTCTTGAGAAGGCTGGGGGTGTGTGGGAAGGCCCTCGAGTACCTGCTCGATGGGGGCAACGCGAAGGGTGTCGCAAGCCTCACCCTCTCGGGTGTGCCACCAAGCACACAACGGCAGATGATGGACCGTCAGCTCAACTTAGAGAGGCTCGCGCCGGCCATTCAAGAGGCCCTCCGACGCGGAGACGATGACCCCGCGGTGCGCGCCACCATGCCTTAGAGCAGGCCTAACTCGGATGCGCCAGGAGTTGTGATTGAGTTGGGCCCTGTTGCCGGCGGCAGCACCCTCGAATATCTTTCCAGGTGTGGCCAACCATCATTCCTGGTTCTCCTGCTTGAATGCATTCGGGAGTTTGCATTGGCTGCCTTCTTGCCGGATGCATGTGTACGTGGATGCGTGTCAAAGCAGCTCTTCCTTGTCCCTCTGTCTGATGGGGCGGTGTGCCTGGAGGGAGGCGGTGGACAAGGGCAGAATGGACATCTAGGAGAGTTGAGGTGGTGAGATGGAGGCGTTGGAGGAGGCTGTCGTGGGAGACTGGGGTTGTTGCAGAGGTCAGATAGAGGGGGCAGACAGATAGCACGTGGAAGTTTGGTGAGCTGAAGAGGTGAGATTTAGGAAATAGACAAAGGGAACTATGGGCAGATTGGCCGGTGTTGAGAACGCACGTTGGATAGAGGGGCCGGCCAGGCAGGAATGGGGAGATGTGAAGGGATTCAGCAGTTGTAATGGGGTGGAGAGACCAGGGTGGAGT
The DNA here is from genome assembly GCA_001247695.2 of Cymbomonas tetramitiformis. NCBI lineage: Eukaryota > Viridiplantae > Chlorophyta > Pyramimonadophyceae > Pyramimonadales > Pyramimonadaceae > Cymbomonas > Cymbomonas tetramitiformis. The sequence continues at coordinate 37,090 of LGRX02024778.1, read as the reverse complement.
TAGTGGGGAGGTTGAAGAAAATGGAGGACACGGGAGGGGGGGCTGTCGAGGGAGCTATTGGCCCAGGCGCGGACCACCTTCGAATTTCGATCTGCGAAACGGGTCTACGACAGAAAGCACCTCAGCGCGCGTCTGCCCGATTGTATCACAGCCTCAGAAGAGCTAACATCCGAAGAGGCGGTGCTGGCACTAACCGGTGGCCTCACCTTCAGGTGCCCTCACTCCGGGCCCTCCGAGAGCACTGAATGATCCACAAATATGGGCATCCGGCGGAGGAGGCAGGGGAATGCGGAGTGCGCCGTCAGCCATTCGATCACAAACAAAGATGAAAGGATCCACTCTTACGTGCTCAGCCATGTAGGATGCTGCTTCAGCGTGTTGAGCACTGCGCTTCTCATGAGGGGTGCAGGACGTGGCGTCATCGGGCTGCTTGGGAGGTGGAGGCAGAGTGTCACCTCATCGGCCTGCTTGGGCAGTAAAGGCAGGGTGCATGCTAAAATAATAGCTCTTTCGCGGGACTGCTGATTGACGCTCCCACAGGGCTTAGCGACTCACTCACGTTATTTGCTTAGTACGCGGATGTGCCGTCGGCTCATCACCTCAAAGAGCATTCGACGCAATCAGATTCACGTGCTGCAGCACTTGATGCGATGCAACGAATAAGACGCCGACCAAAAATCAGACAAAAATCGGTTAATAAGACAGATGAAAATCAGGGTAAAATCAGGATCGGATCGGATCTAGCTTATGAAGGCCTTCGGGCAGCTGGCATGTTTGCGTCCTCGTGTGTGTGGGGCTTGGTGCTTCTCCCCTTGGGAATTCAATTTGAGTTTGAAATTTGAAATTTCATTCGGAAACGAGACGAATCAGGTATCTGATGATTGAGGCGTTTTCAGATCGAATGTCATGCTGATATCATATTTGATTGCCAGCCTCGCTTGACGCACATTCAATCTCGCACAGGGAGGCGGGGATCCTAGCTGGGTGGAGTGTGGAGGAGCGCCTGCACGAGCTATCCATGCCTGTGCTCCTGACACGCGGCACATATGGTGCGGGCCTCCCCTCGCGCTCTCCTTACCCGTGCAAGTGATGGTGCAGGCTCTCCTGCTTTGCTCGCATGTGGCGCATCTGTTGCAGACCGCATCGCCTGCTCTTCTCGCACATGATGCATACGGTGTGGGGCCGCGTCTCGTGATTCTCTTACGTCATCTTCCCTCTCATGCAGGAATGGGGTCTCAACGTGGATCCCGATCTTGCTTGGATCGCCTCTGCCTGAAGCATGCTGATTGTGGCGTGGACGAGACGTTTGCTATGCCTCCAAATACAGATGACGTGGCAGGTGGGCATGGCGTTGGTTTGGCCAGATGAGGTTTCGCCGAGTACACTCGCCTTTATGGATGAGAGGATTCCCAGTTCGCGGGTGCTGCCTCTTTATACTTGACCAGTCAAAATTCCCTTGTGCATGGAGATTGCAGTGCTTGGTTGCCCCTGTACATCTGTTGAATGTTGACATTTGGATCTCTGCTGTGAGGCTTTGAGCCGGAATATGGGAGAACTTGAGGCACTGAACAGATAGCTCAAGTGCTGCACGCTAGAAGGCGCCAAGTGCTGTGCCTCCGACCATTTGAGTCCTACAACTCGCTGAATGCTGTGCTTCTGATGTCATCTTAGTGCATTGGCCGATCCAGTCATCGTTGGGATGGGATACATGCCCTGTGGCATCGTGTATGCTAATGCTGACGTGTGATGTTTCTCGTGATACAGGTGCGAAACTTCGCTGGGGGCAGCTGCTCTCATATTGACGACTGGGAGGCATATCTGGAAGAGCTTGACAACTTTTACTCCCTTGTGGAGGGCTCGGGGGGAGAACTATGAGTCTCCACGGCAGGGAATCATGCCACCACCAAGTGCACACAACTTCTTGCAGTGCATGCTTGCTCTTGCCATGCTGGATGTAGTTTTAGGAATGTTCGAAGTGGATGCCTGTGCCTGTCGCTGAATCGAGGCATGATACATACCTACATGAAGTATATATATATATATATCCATATATATAAGCATATATATTAGCACGCAACGTCGAATCAAATCTTCTGCGCGCTCATGAAATTCAATATCTGGTTGGCTCCGAGATTATCGCAATTCCTACTATCAATACTATCGGATTTTGTGGGGATTGACGCAGTCCTTGGCTCCTAGTGTTTTCACATGTGCACTACCGGTATGTCATATGTGCAGATTGGTCACATACATCATCCATGTTTCAAGTAATGATCAACGCTTCGCAAATAATTTCGATACTGGAAATTTCGGAAACAATTCGTGCGCTTTATCCAATTGTATGTAGACACTTCCATCGAAGATTTCGATGTATATCGGGCATCGTGCCGTCAACAAGGCATGTCATCATGAACATATATTGTTATTTATTGATAACGATACATTATTAACGTTACATATAGAAAGTATTGTGTGTGTTATGTGTTTATAGGGTGGATGGGTATTGAATCTACCGTTCCATATCCTAGTGAAATTCATTGTTCCGGTCCTTCCTAGGAGCTAACAAATGAAACCCGATATACTTACAAAGGGTTATTTCGGGTTGATTTGCCTTTCGGCAACTTGGGGAATGAGCCCCTTGTCAAATGCGTCGATTTCATATGAAATTAAACTCAGCTGTGTCGGCAAAATCATTTCATGAGAAATCATGTCAACGAGTCTAAATATTTGAGTTGAGGCATTTTTCCTGATTTTCAAAGAGCGTTAAATGATTTACGTATGTCAGATTTTCAAAAAATAGATATTTGTAGATGTAGTGCGATAGCAAGCACTTTATTTACACTCTACAATCTGAGAGCATGAGTGGTCTCTTTTCAACTTTAGGGCAACCTGTCCGGATGAAGTTACCCCTGAGGGCTACGAACAACTTACAAGCACAACAAACGTGTGGGATCAAGTTATCTAAGCGGTTCAATGCTACACTGACCTTAGCCTAACGCTCTAAGTTTCCCTTTCTTTTCCGAGGCCAAAGACTGACTGTTTTTTATGCTTCTGAAGTACATCATCGTGCCAGGAAAACGGCAGCACTTCTTCAACGCACGTGTGTACTTCATCAATATTCTCCGGGAAAACCGTTTCACAGCTTCGATTTCAACTCCACCAGTACACAACCCTGTGACGAGCAAAGCCTTATCAAACATGTCGTCACAAATACTTGTTTCCCACCACTTCTGAGCACCCTATGCGCTCTGCAGTGAAATTACCACTTGAAAATCTCGCTCACCTCAAATTCAAGTGCAAAAGAACAACTGTTATGACCAAATACTACTAAAAGTTTTGCAGGCGTTATAACTATAACAAAACGAATTTGCGGCAAAACCTACACTTCACAATTGCAACCATACCTCGTGCACTTCCATGCCTTTCGATGTCGCCAATTGAATTAGGTCTGGATTGCTAGCACCCGGTTGGATGAATACGTTGTTGATGCCAACCATAGCAGCATCTTCAATTACGCTAAACAAGACCCGCATCACCTTGTGGATAATTTCAATGGCCAACGCAAAAGTGCTTTTCTTGCTTTTGAACAGTCGAAGTGGACAAGGGCACTTTGAAGTGAGGTTCTGAAAGGCCAAATCTCGCACTGAGTTGCAAGCTCAATAGGCGCTGCAGCCCGAATCTAGTATTGCCGTCGCGGTGCCGAATTTGTTGGACGACGGGGCGAAGTTAGGGCGCAGTGAAAGATGCATGAAAACCTAATATACCTCATGCCGACTTGTGGATTCACAACCAAGTTCAAGCACTCGATGTCACGGGCTCCTGGGATATCGCGAATGGACTGCACGCCATAATCAGACGGAGGTCTCAGTACAACGGCGGAAAGCTTTCACAAGTGTGATATGTACATGTGCCTGACGTTGTTTACGACTTGCAAACAACCCTAAGTTGGAAGTGGCCCCTCGAGGAGGCAAATAAGCTCACTTGAGTCGGCAACTAAAATCAGGTCACAAGTAAGGCGCTTCCGTAAGGTTTATCAGAAAATAGGCAGAGTTCCCCCCACTCTTACTACTGCATCACGCTTGTTAGAACTAAGAAGCCGCGGAACAAGCTGGTGGCGAAAACACGTGTATACAACTGTTGTTTGATGGTTTAGCACCGTCGCTGCTGACCGAAATTAGCACTGAGATTTAAGCTCCCAGTAACCATATTGCTTCAACACGTCATACCTCGAAATCGTCTGACTTTTTGTAGGGATTCACACGATAGACGACCTTGCCGTTGCTTTCCAGGCGATCCACGAGACTAGCCACGATCGGGTTGCGCCCTGTTACCTCGCGGTTGTAACGCGTTACCAAATATTCAAAAGAAGTTTTGCGTTGAACCAACAACCCTCACAACACCTCCATATTCTTCATGAGTACTCTGCCCTAGACGTGCGTGCAAGATTTCTTGCTTGTTCTAGGCAAAGACGAGGAGTACCATGGTTCCCAACAACAACCCATGTTCGCTTGTCGAGCATTTCTTCACCGCGTCCCATAGCAAACGTAGTCAATTTTCGCGTGATGGATGCACCTGTGCTGCCGAACTGCAGCGGGTTTGAGGAAAAGTTGGGACTGCGAGGAAACCCAACGCGAGGGCTATGCTTGAGAGAGCTTGACAAGCTTTCAGCGGCGTAACCACGCACTGCAGTGCACAGTGCTAAATTCGGATGACAACAATATTGCATGGATTCCCTCACTTTTATCTGGCACCGGAATTGGTGTATGTATGCTCATATGTAGCCGAGAGTCTTCTGTCTACCCGGCTACTTGTATCCTATCGTTTCAATTTTTTTCAATTTTGTGACTCGTTAGTGTAGAGCCCTAAATCGTAAGACTACTGTAGGGCTAAGTGCTTTATATGCTAGAGGTCGCTTCTGTTGATCTGCATTCTCGATTCTGTTTCTCAATGCAGGTTTTCCACACGACGGCGTCCCCCGCCCGCGCCGGCGCGGGGCGGGTCTGCCGTCTGCGCCAGCAGGTCTGCGCTGCGTCTCTCGTCTAGTCGAGTGACACGGCGTGAAAAAATCGCATGCGAGGTGGAAAGTCCAAAGTGCAAGGGACATGGACAGGCCGCGGCCGAGGGCAAAAAAGAGGGGTTCGATTGTTCGAATTTGAGAGCTTTTTTCTTTGAGGTTGTCGGGGAAGATAAAAAACATTTTGATGAACTTTCAAAGCTGCGGAGAAAATTGCCTGAAACTACATCGGTTCGACTGCATGGTCTTCTAAGAGGGTTATGTGTGAACATCAATGTGTACAACTGCTTCAGATTATTTCCACAGCCTTGATGGGTTTATAGTTGCCCCCCTAAAGGATTCCATCTGTTCGCCTCTGGAAGAGCAGTGACCTCGAGAAATATGTCGGGGAAAAAGCTGAACATCTTGCTGCTTGGCTGGGCTGGTTGTAATCTGAAGAACTTGGGAAAGTATGAAGATGTATACAGGAGCATGGGGCACACGACGTTGCCATACACTGAGCACTGCCAGATCGGTATACAGGAGTTCAGAGTTCATAGCACGTTGCGGAAGCACGCCCGCATCGTATGTGACAAAATTATGAAGCTGCATAAAGAAGACTCGGAGATCAGCATTGTCTGTCATGTTTTCAGTAACGGCGGGGGCATGTTATGGGCTGAAATTTGCCGACAAATGTCTCTACAGAACCAGAGTAGTTTTCGCTTCGCGGGTCTGATCTTCGATAGCTGCCCAGGGGAACTTGTCAACATCAAGAATATGTGGAACTTCTTTTACGAGTCTCAGCGCTCCGAGGCCGTCCGCGCCATCTTTTACTTGCTCACCCCATTATTTGCCTTCTTGTTCTTCGTGTTCTATGCATTCACAGGCCAGTTCATGCAGCGCTACAATTTCGATGCCGCGTACTTCGACAACTGGTTGAAGTATCCCTTTCTGAAGCAAACACCAGCGCTCTTTTTATACTCTAAGGATGACATACTAATCCCTTCCACTACTGTGGAAGATATGATTCGCCGCCAAAGGTTAGCAGGTGCGATGTACTGCTACTTTGTGAAAGCCTCAGAACGGCTGTGACAGATGCAATGCAGGTGTCGTTTGCATAGCTCTTTCCGCTATGCCGTGCCGCGCTTCACGGGAGACCTTCCACATCTTTCACTAGTCCTGCGTTCTATTGGCTAAACGCTAACACCTCAGCTCAGCCCCCATTCTAACGACGGATGGTCTGATAGCCTCCCTTTGCAGGCTTTCTCACATTTCTCGGCCTTTTGCGCAGGAGTCGCGACCACAGTCAAGAGCTGGAAGCACTCGACGCATGTCCAGCATCTCCGCCGTCATCCGAAGGAATACATTGAAGAAGTGACACACTTCTTGAACAGTCTAGACTTTTATACCGGCTTCTTCATGAACGGGCTATTTCACACGTAGCTTCGGTGCTGCCCGACGTACTTGTGGACGGCCTTAGGTTACTCGGCAACACGCGCCGTGCGCAGCGGTGCTGTGCTTATTATATCACTGCCAACTCTTTGCAAGAATCTGCGCACTCGCGAGCTTTTGTGTCGGCATTACTCGCGAGCTTTTGTGTCGGCATGACAGCCCACAGGGGCCCCAGCACAGCATGTCACAGGAAAGCGAATACATACGTGGACAGCGACCCTACAAAACGTCCCAGTGCAAACACTGCGTGTCAGCAGCGGTGCGACGAAAAATTCTTTTGGCAGGCGTCGATGGAAGTCGCGCGTATGATTATTGCGCTGCCCTTGTGGCAACGGCGGACTTGTGCGACGACGTTTCGAGGCACTTCAAACAAGCCCCGCTTTGTGAGCTCGTCCTTCGTCTTCACGTCCGAAAATGTGCTTCAAGAAAGCGTTCCGATAAAGGAGCACCATGTATGAAACGTAGGGGCGATGCTCTTTGTCTGCACTTGACTTAGGCGCAAGCTGTATGTCCTGAGTTTCAAAAACCCTGCTTCAGTATCTGTTGAGGAAGTTGTGATTCTTAAACCAATCCTCACTCTGTTTCGGGTTTCTCTTCAAATATCGAAAATTTTCGAAAAGTTCGGATCTGCCAACCGAGGAACTTCGGTTTCCAACGTTTGATGCGCCAATTGGTTACGAAAAGAATTCTCACTCTTTCTCAACCAAGAATCCTCTAACTTGAAGTACGGCGATGTCACACTGCGGATCCTGCACTTCCGAGTCCCTTGAACATAAATAGGTGAAATCTGTATTCCGGTGACAGTCACGAGATTCCTGGTTAGGATGAGAATAGCTCATACATTTTCAGAGATTGCAAAGAGGGGGACGGTTTGCACTACTCCCCAAGCCTTACATCTATTTTCAATCCCTACAACACACGAGTGCATCGTAGCTGAGAGCGATAGGCATAAACACGAATGGGTGTAACGTGGGGCGGAGTATTGCCGGTGTATAGTGGTTGTACCAACAACTAAGTATCGCATAAAATCATATTATATGATATCGGAGAGTTCCTGGGTTTGGCGACTCGAAAATCGCGATTAATCGGTAGAGACGGTCAATCGGCGGATATCTTCCCCAGCCAGACCCATTGTTAAGGTCATTATTTATCACGCTTGTTGAGGTGGGGTTTCAAGGTGTTTAACGTGCCTAACAAGAAAGCTTCTGTTGAGACCTGGCCGGCAGATTCTCCCGGTGAAGGCCCTGACCAGATTCCTAGGTCTGAGCAGTGATGGGTATCTGCTTGTGTCACACGTGTTTAGGATACCTCTCGGAAAGTCTCGACCGGATAAAATTTATAAGACCTACTCCGAAGTCATCTCGCGGAACTCGGAATAGGGTTTTGAGCATGATTGATGACAGTCGGAGTCATCGCGTCCGGCGTGGATTTGCTCCACATCAATTTTAAAGGGGAAGCCAACTGCAATAAAATAGGAACAATGAATAATTTAAGACACAATTACACAAGGCTATTGTACTGCCGTATGATCAACCTACTGCTAGTGACATAGCCCACAACATGACAAGCCCTATAGGCGGTAACTCTAACAGATAAGTAATAAATCGACTTATCAATTCAAACCCTCAAGTGCCTTGTTCTTGTTAGGACATGGGTTTAAATTATTCTGGGAGCAAATTTTGATTGTACCGGGAACAATCAACTTTTGCTATATATTTCAGGAACAACTATAGATATTTCTGTGGCAAATATTGACGTTGTTTACGGTACAATTAATATTTGCTACCAAAATATGTACTTTCTTATATATTTTCGGAACAATGAATATTCTGGTGCAAAAGTTGATTGCACCGGAAACAATGAAAAAACTTATAGGTTTCCGGTGCAAAAACATAGATTCTAGAAGCATAGTTGGCGTTGGCGGTGGGGGCCGGGGTCATATGTGCGGGTGGTACTCCGTGGCACCGCTCGGGCAGTGCGGGCCGAAGTGGGTGGGTGGTGGTGGGGGGGGGGTGGTCACTTCTCAGACAGCTGGAACGCCCCCCCATCCCCCTCCCCCTCCCCCTCCCCCCTCCCCCCTCCCCTCCCCCTCCCCCCCCTCCCCCTCCCCCTCCCCACTCGGCCCCGGCCCACCGCTGACGAAGTACGACCACCGGCGGACCGCCCCCACCGCCAGCGCCAACTATGCTTCGTCTAGAATCTACGTTTTTTGCACCGGAAATATGCATTTTTTTTCATTGTTTCCGGTACAATCAACTTTTGCACCGAAGAGCTTTTGTACCGGAAATCCGCGCTAGAATCGAGGTGCCATGGTTTGCACCGGAAATCATCAAAATTTGCTCCCGGAAAAAAATTATAACCTTTAGGACATATTCGGCTACTCGAGATTCCCATGCAGCCGCGTTAGAGTCAGGTAGTGCTTTAGGTTATGCCAGTGCCAAGTGCGGTGCAAGTGTTGCGACGAAACGGTTTTCGAAAAGTAGTAAAGCACCTTGTATCTCCAACCCGTATTTCGAGCACTCCGCATGAAGGATAGACTGCTAGATAGTCACGGTTCGGACGTTTTCGGAAAGGCTAAAGATATATTATCAGATCGAATAATATATGGTGAGAGTGTTTTGTTTCACGGTGTCATAAGTATGACTTACCAGATCTGCCATCTCAGACTGTCATAGTATGAAAGCCCGATAGGTAGATTCTAGCACACCACCTCATACGAGGTGGCACCGTGTATACCCTTCACCACCAAATCTAAGATGCCCTAGTTACGGATACTAGTGACCCGAAGATTTAACCAGTTGCACGGCTAACAACTAAATGAAAAGCTGCCAAGTTCCAACTGGGTTGTGCCCATCCACGACTGAAGATCTCTGAAAACAAAGTCAACTGCAACAGGCTTGCAGCACCACAATCATACTCACTGAATCTATGGGGAGCCAATGCCAGAGTCACGTGCCAATAGCTGCCGTCACCTGTGCCGTCCGATCTCCGCGCGTTCATGCTACTTTGCCGTCCACGGTCAGAGTCATGTAAATCGAGCGATGAGAAAAGAAAAATGCGGCCACGATCGGTGAGGTTGCGTGCCCCGTGAGGGCATCTCTCAGATACTGCTAAGGGAGTCTACCAGACTGCGAAGCTTTAAGTCACCGAAGCAGAAGATTAACATTCGTCAGAAGAATAAGAGTCACGTGATGGAGAAAACCTCTGAAACTCGTCGCCACTGGATGCAGAAGTATAACAATCATACTGCCCGTGCTGAGTAAAATTATGTGCGCCGCTGTCCGAGGAATAGTTGTGGGCGTCATACTGAAAGGCACCACCGCCTAATGAGAGCGGGGTTTCCTCAAGTGAGGCGTCCGATTCCACTTTTTGAAAATTGTCCGCTACCGCTGACTGACTAAAACTCGAGGGGAAGAAACTATCAGCCGCGGCCGCACCACCAGAGCTGCTGGATAAACGCGCAGGAGAAACACTTCCCTGCGCGAAGTCGCAGGTCCCCTCTGATGCAAGAATAACAGAGGAGGGAGCAAGGGATGGCTGACGAGTAAAATTTTCCGAAGCACTCGAAGGATGGTGCACCACTAGAGCGCGTAGCACGCGAAGTATGGCCACGCCCACGTCCACGCTTGCCAGAGGGGCGTCCACTGTCCAGAGTGGTGGTGGTGGTGGTGATGTCGGTCAACGACCTTGGCCACCACCTTCTTGTCACAAGAGAATTTACCGCCGCGGTTGTGGGGAGGGACGTAGGGATTGGGCTTGGACTTGGAAACAGATTGCTTGGGCGCATGCGATGTCGCTGCCTTCCCAAAAGGGGAACCCCACCTCGAAGGGAGAGGGGTTGGCCTTCATGTGCTCGACTGCCACGTTCATCCAGGGAACAACTTCCTCATCGTTGAAGTTAAATGGAGAAATTGAAGAAAGAAACCACCCAGAGAGCTCATAGGCGTCATACAAAAGAGCCACCCTCGATTCATACAAGTCGCCTTGGACCCCAACGTCATAGCTTAACTTGTTGAAAGAGGTCTGAGACTCGCACTCAGCGAGAACAACGCTGCCTGTCTGAGTGTCGCAATCCGAAAAATGCGGTGCGCCAGCCAGAGAAGCAACAAAAGAAGATTTCCCAGTGTCCCCAAGCGGGGTCGCGTTCAAGGCAAGTGCCTTATACGTAATAACGCAGCAGCAACAGCAAATCCGCCGCAACAAAACGCGCTCGAGAGCGCCCCATAGTCTCCATGTCCAGAAGCTGCGGAGCGAGCTTGGCCTCAAAGGCTGCAAGCTCCTCGCGCGACATTCCACAACGTAAAGGGTCCATCGCCAAATGCGTCTAATTTGCAAAAAGAATTCGTAGCCGAAACTGCAACGCGAAGCAAAGTCCGTAGGCACCACCAGTCGAAAGACGAAGAAATGCAGCCGGCCGGAAAATGATGTTACCGCAGACGCGTTCTCGGAAATCCGGGATGTTGGGGAGGGTGGGCTGCAAGCACGCACGCCCACCCGCCCTTCTCAGCAAAATATCGCCTAAAACGTCAAAACCTCATATACAGAAGTGGGGCGCAAAGCGCAAGAAGGGACCATAACCTGCTAGATAGTCACGGTTCGGACGTTTTCGGAAAGGCTAAAGATATATTATCAGATCGAATAATATATGGCGAGAGTGTTTTGTTTCACGGTGTCATGAGTATGACTTACCAGATCTGCCATCTCATACTATCATAGTATGACAACCCGATAGGTAAATTCTAGCATACTTAGACGAATATCGAGCCTATAAGCCCTATACCACCAGCAAACGTACGGTGTTTACTATGCGCCCGCGTGTAACATAATCACCCTTGGTTAGCTGTGTTCGTTATTGCAATCGCATATCATACGATACACGGCGTCGCATCACCACACGAGGCTATACTGGCACTGATTAATGCATGTCATCATGTCGCCACTATAACCAATGCGTTTCGATCCAAGCTATATTTGGGATTAAGCTAAACGGGACAAGTGTGACCAAATACATGTCATGTCAAATTTAGCGCAATCCCATGCAGCCCTGACGACGAGCGTCTGCTATATGGCGCAACGAACGACGCTACGGTGTATATGATATCCGGCTTATTAAATGCTAGGGTAAATGTACGTAGTATGCGCGTAGGCAAATGCCATATATGGTAATATGCGCGTAGGCAAGTAAATTTACTGTAGTATACGCGTAGGCAAATGATTTTAATGGTAGTCTGCGCGTAGGCAAATGATTTTAATGGTAGTTTTCCCGTAGGCAAATGATGAATGCATGGTAGTTTGTTGTATGCAACTTGTAGTATGTAGGCAGACCGTGTGCACGACGCTTGACCCTTCACAATATTGCATCGTGAACATTATTATGTAAATTCAACCGATATATATATATATATATATAAACATCTGACCACAATACACACATCTACCGGTTGAATTTGTTACAATGATGTTTTTTAATGCGATAAACAACGGACGAACTGTTCGTAATCGATGTTTTTTTGTTGTTTGTCGCGCAAAAAAAACATCATATCGCAAATCCAGCCCGTAGATGTGTTCATTGTGGTCAGATGTTGACATCTACCGGTTGAATTTACATAATGATGTTCACATGTAATATTATGCTGGAGTTTGTGTGTCACCAGTCACCACCCGTAGGGGGTCACCCGACTGCCAAAGGTCTGTACCAGTACTCGTACATACAGTACTCGGTGTCAGATCCCTAGGTCGAGACTATTATATTCGTTTTCCGTTTTATCAATCACTCTTGTATGTTACTACTTAGAGTAAACCCGATATATAGTGCCAGAGCTATATATCTAACAGGTTATGGGATATCACCCCGCTTACACCACTGCTGAATTTGTTGTGATTGGCCAAGGTCTTCTGATTGGTGGGCGTTGGGGCGGCCGGGATGACTTGATGGGCCTTCTAGCGTAGCGCGGTTTCGGGCCACTGCGTGCATGTTTTTTTTTCGGAATGGAAATTTACGACGGAAAACTATTATTCGGGGATAGTTTAACCCAAAATGGGGAATAGAAAAATGATGTTATTCGGGAATAAATTAAATGTCACATGCATGAGACATATCAAATATGTGGACATAATAGACACATATGTAACGTGAGCCCAAAAGCGACCAAAAACTACCGATGGTTCATCGATCATCGGTTTTTGGTCGCTTTTGGAAGGTGCCTTCGGTTCAGCGTGTGCAATATTTTGCGTATGACACACAATTGTCTTCTAAACAATGCATTGCATGGACCATATTTCTTTCCACCATTCGGTTCTTAAGCGTTTGTATTCATTAGGCGAATACCTTTCGTTTGAGCTATCGATTGGCCCCATCCGCAACCGAATCAGCTTAGCATTCAGTTGCGACTGCAAACTAAGTTGGTGCGGTGTGAGATAGATCTCGCCTGTCGGCATTAATGGAAGAACTATAAAATAAACTTTGCCTTTCGGTTTAGCCTGATACTTCTTACGAACTGAGTAGGTCTCCTGCCTTAAAATTTCCGTCTTAATTGTCGAGGCTGCCCGTTATATTGGTCAAAGGCACAACAAAATTCTCGACCCCAAAACTACAGCAAGTGGTGGAGAAACTTAGTTGGAAACACCGCCTGTCTGTTTAAAGCAATTAATATTAACCATCGTCATAATAATAGTTAGCTCCAGCTGCGCCATAAGACTCCTCATTATAATATACTGCACCACCAGTGTCGAAAGAATCATGGGCGTCTGCCTCCCAGGCAGCCCACTCTTCAGTAGTGGATACGTTGTTGCTCTCCGATGAAATTTCGTCTTCAGTAGTAGGCTGCTCGAAGAAAACCGTGCCAACTGAAAATTCTTGTTGCGGTAAAAATTGCTCCCCAACGAAGAGGGGGCTCTAAAACTCCGCCATAAGGGTCGCCCTGAAAACCTGTGTCCAGGGTCTCGACCTGTTCCAATCGATCGGACGAAAAATACGGAGCGGTCAAGTGGCCATAATGCTCCACCTATACTCCCTCACAACTGTCAGATTTATCATAGTACCCAGGGGGGGACTCCGATGCATCCTCCTCACTACTCCCATACTCCTCGAAACGCTGCTCCCCAGAGCCCATATCAAGGTAAGGTTTGCGCGGAGTCCAAAAATGCAAAAACTTTTCAAAATCTAGATTTTGAGATGCGAGCGATTTAAGTTTGCGCTTAAGTATGGTTAAGTATGGGGGGTGACCGAGCGGTATCGACCATAACTTTTCATTATCGTGGTCAATTTTATACCTGAAGTGCGCAATATGTACAAGGTGCTATGGGCAACCTATTTATCAAATAAAAGATTTTTGAAAAGTTTTTGCATTTTTGGACTCCGCGCAAACCTTACCTTGATATAGGGAGGCTCAGGCAAAGGGGGCCAGGGAAGATATCTTTCATTGAGCTGGTACGGCCCCACATGAAAATTTCTTTCGGCCCGTCTTCGGTCCGCCCGGTCCAAGCTACAAAATGCCCGCCGCAGGCGCAAAATTTTTTAATCTTAAGTATGGGAAAACGCACAAATCGTAAAATTTTCATCAAAATTTTAGAAGTTTGCGCCACATTGGTTCGGCCCCAAAGCAATTTCTCTTTCGGCCCCTCTTCGGCCCGGGCCTCATTTTGGCGACTCAGTTCGGCCCGGGGCCGGCCAATCGGGGCAAGATATCTTCCTTGAAGGGGGCGCCTGGATATAATGAACTTCTGTGCGAACAGGAGGGCCTGTCGCACAGCATCTCTCGCCCTAGTGGCACCAGGAGAGGGTCTAGTGGTAGTGATCTGTGTTGAAACTGATTTTGAAGATAAAACGCCCAGCTCATCGCCAACTGCTGTGTCGCGAAGCTCCATAGACGAAATGCAAAAATCTCCGGACGCAGCATCCTGTGCAGAAGCACCAACTGTGGCCTCCCAGACACAACAACCTCTAAAATAATCGGCGGATCTGCGGTCAAAATCTGCGGAGAAACCTGCGGCGAACGAAAATGCGAAATAGCCAGACTCATAGAAGTGCACGAAGAAATGAGCTGTGACCGCATGAGAGTCTGAACTCTCCTAAAACCAGAGTCAATAGATTCCAAAAGAGCCAGAAGCTCCTCACTCTCCAAAATCTGCGTCGATGACATAGTCGGAAATAACGAAAACGAAATCAAATCCAGAGCGCAAATAAAATGTCGGAGAGCACCACCTCGTCTAGCAACTCTCGTATGCCGCGAGTCCCAAGCTAGACCTGAGCGTAGAATCCGAATCTGAGTGAGACACAAGGCGTGGACACACACTCTCAAAAGAGATAACGAAAAAATAAGAATATCCTACGCTAAAATCACAACACGCAAGCGTGAAATGGGACCATAACCTGCTGGGAACTTAGCAGCGCACGAGAGGGAACGCTGCCGACAGTGAAACAACGAACCCAGATAAACTCAGATAATAGACTTATATACTGAGTTTAGAACACAAGCTGATCGCCGAAGATGACACACTGACTATGACACCTGACTGTACGAACTAGTCAGGGTGTCATTTCCAGCACCCATTCCACATGTTGCTGCCGCGTACGTGCGGAGGGGGCGACCGCGACATGCGTGCGTGGGTGGCGGGGCTTGAGCGTGCGGTGCGCGATGTATCCGCTTTGCTCGAGACCCTCACGCGTGTCGGACATGATGTCGAGCCCGACCCGCCGCCGACTCGTGACATTGATTCCCGCCAGTGTGGCGGGGGTGGCGTGCGGTTTCCGCCATCCAAGTGGCGCGATGAGAGGAGCTGCAAGCCAGACGGAAAGTTTCGTGAACGCAATCGCCGTTTTGGAGGTGCGGCTCACCGTTTTGCGGCCTTGCCATTGCCCCTTAAGGGGAATTATTGGCCGCAGTCGCACTATAAGACTGCGGCCCGCTGCATTTCTTTCCACACCCTATCGTCTGCATTCGTCCAGGAGTGTTCCTTGTGACCTGGGCACTTCCACGCCACCGCTCGGTGCCCTGCGGTGTGTGGGGAATGTGATGGGGGCTTGCGCGATACGGCTGCAGCCATGGACGACGTCGTGTCGGCATTTCAGACAGCATTTGACAGCGGGGACGACGCCGCCTTTGCCGGACTTTGTCAACAGCACGATCAACCGCTGGTACGTGATGACTCTGAGCCCTTTACTTACCCCAAGACATTGGACATGGGGCTACGTGCACAGTATGCCGGCATGGCCCACGGTGGCTCTTCCGGCGTCGACATTAGCGACGCCATCGCCGAGGCACGCGGTGCGCTCTCGGCATTGCGGTCTGCGGCTAGTACGGCTGCAGGAGCCGGTGGTGCTACTGCACCGCTGCAGAGCTCACTTAATTTGGGCAGGATTGCTCTGCCGCCGGTGGTGTGCGTTGTGTTACCACCTGCGCAACACGATGTGCCAGAGGCCCCGCTTTACCCCGTATCGGCATCCGACCTGGCTCGATTTGAGTCACCGTTCGAGTCCACCTTCATGGACAGGTGCTTTGGTCAGCTTACCCCTACACTCAATGCATGCTCGGTTATCCGCCCACTGGCGGTTTGTGACACCGAGCTATCCGTGATCGACGATGTGAGCTCCGACTCCGACTGCGGCTCGGACGATGACAGTTCCTACGAGCCTGTAGTGGTCCGCTGTGTCCGCCCTGTAGGTGCAGCGTCCCTCCCGAAGGGCCTGAGCTTTGCATCGTTGGTATTGCCTTTGCTCATGTTGGTGGCATGTGCACCCGAGCTGCTCAGGGTTCGGTGGTGCTGGGGTCACCCACCGACTTGGATGCTTCGGCTCACCCCAGGTGGGTGCCTGCCGAGAGCCTTTGCTATATGGCTGACTGTGTTCTCCCTTGGTTTCCTTCTGGTTTTCTGGGGCTGTACGGTTTTCTGGACTCTGGACTTCAATCTTCAATTTCTGGATTTCCGAAATTCTTCTACAAATCTGGCTCTGGTTTCTGGCTCTGGTTACCTCTGGTCTCTGGACTCTGGTTCTGGCTGACCTTATCGTTGACAACAAGGACTTCTTCAACTCTGGTGAACTCTGCACTCTCGTGGACCACTTTGAAAGTGGCTAGATGCAGTTTGGGATGTGCTGTAGGACTTTAGCAGGTTGCAATTTCCTAGCAGCTTCCTAGGATGGGACAGCCCTGGCAGAAAACACACGCCTCCCTATATATATGTTTCCGACCTAGAGCTGTTTGTTGTTTTGGACTTTGTTCTTACAGTAATACTGCATATTTAAGAGAACAGGGATATGCGGTCAGCCAGCCTCATCGGAAAAAAGTGAACCCCCCCCCGCCCCCCAACACGCCAGCGGCGCTTAACGAAGCGCGATCCAATAAGGTCAGCGATAGCCAGGTTTGTTCCTTATTTGCGACCATACCATATTTAATACATGGTTTAACATGGTTTCCCAACCATATTTCCTCATCTAGCCAGCTCCCGTTCTCTTATTTGGACCCATTCTCTTAACGATTTGAAAAGGCTCAGGGTCATCGTAAAAAACGCGACCCCCCCAAACGCTGGCTGGTCTCTTATCGTCGATTCTCTTAAAAGTGAGGTATTACTGTACCTAGTCTGGCACCCGTGCTCCGTACTATGTTCTGTCACAGGGTGGTGTGCTAGAGTCTGTGTGTCACCACCCGCAGGGGGTCACCAGACTGCCAAAGGTCTGTGCCAGTACTCGCACAGTACTCGGTGTCAGATCCCTAGGTCGAGACTATTATATTCGTTTATCCGTTTTATCAATCACTCTTGTATGTTACCACTTAGAGTAAACCCGATATATAGTGCCAGAGCTATATATCTAACATATTATGAAGGGTTAAGCGTCGTGCACACGGTCTGCAACTCTGCATACACACTACCAGTTGCATACAGCAAACTGCCATTAACTCGTCATTTGCCTACGGACAAAATACCATTAAAATCATTTGCCTACGCGCAGACTCCCATTAAAATCATTTGCCTACGCGCATACTACCATATATGGCATTTGCCTACGCGCATACTACATTAAACCCTAAATGCTAACACTTGGGACGAGTCCTCGACATTGCACAATTAAAGTTGCTCTTACATCCGACGGAGAATGAATATCCTCCGAACGCCACATTGTTATTGACGTTGGAAGGCTGTCTGAGGTACCCCACGCGGACCTGGAGTACCCTTGGTTAAGTGTTGTCTATGCATGATTTGTCAATTTGCATGAGTCGACATGCATATTTATCAAAATACTAGGGTTCATCGCTCAATCCGAGCAAGGAAACTAGGAGAAAATGCGCGAATGCACGACAAGGAACGTAGATGCGGGGTGGTAGCTTGCAACATCAAACCGTGCATAAAGCGACACCTTGAAATCCTTTCCTTGCACTTCGAAGCTCCCACAACGACGTTGCAAAGTTAACGCTCCTTCATATGCATGCAACGAAACGTCATTACGCCAACAAATCCGCAGAAATAATATACCCGACTTTTCGAGGAACCCGCTGAACGATATATCGCTCTATGCGTATAAAAATGTGTAGCTGTTCGTTGGATTAAGCCCATCGGTCATATATATATATATACTAAATAGTACATAGTAGTATATATATACTTTGATGATAGAATCCAGTGTATGGGGGGCATGCATATCGTTGTATCAATATTGTATGCTGGAATTGCACACATTTCCCATGAGTATCTTCTTTTCGCACAAGCGAAGCACTGGATCGAATAATATGTGTAGATGGCTTCACAACCTGTGCACATGTACTTCTTGCAACCCTTATTCTTTAAGGCCCCATATCGTCTACAAATATTTCCCTAAACCGGATGCAGGCATGCTCGATAGCCACCCGATATCACGATTCGAGTTCGATGTGCAGATCACTCTCAACTGTTGAGACGGTACCTCCTGATGCCATGTTATTTACGATGTAATCACAACTGCAATATCGCATATCATTGCTCATGAGCGTGCACGAGATCGATGCTACATGCATGGCAGAGGTTAAATACAATATGTATTGTACGCTGAGATGCAAGACACTTGGAGGTCATGAGTTAATGCGAATTAATGCATCCGTGGTCAACACTCGTCACTGGGCGACTACGGCCAGTGAAATTTGTCAGTCGTCATGCATTTTGGACACGCATTTCCATCATGTCCCTGATATAAAATGATTAGGCTAAAAAATACACCAAGGCCCCACGGAGTTTTGCAACTACAGCATCATCGGACCCAACATATCTTTAGGCGATGCTTTGTGAGTCCCAACAGAAATGGTGATCGCACTCTAGTGCATCCAGCATTCCCATGTGCTCAGCACTAAGGCAAAAGTCATGTAGCGCCGCATTGCTGTGAATTCTATCTCTATTAACCGACTTGGGAATGACGCTCACATCGTGCTGCAGAGCCCAACGCAAGAGCACCTGGGAACTCTCACGACCGGTGTCCTTCGCAATTTGTTGAACAACCGGATTCGACAGTAGCTCGCCTGCATCATGTTCCCCGAATACAACCCTCTTTTATCCAAACGCGTGACGAATTAGCCCCAACAGGAGGCATGTTGCGGATGTGGCTGAGGCCTGCACGATGATGCTTGTGCTGAATATAAAAGGCAGGCTCCTTGACATCGCGATGCAGGATAGTTACATCGAGTCCGCATGACAAAACCTTTGATGCAAATTCTAACTTCAAACATGTGAGCTTCCTTTGTTTGCCAATTCCCCACTTCCAAATGCAGGCTCTTGGAGCTGCATATGGAGATTCCGAGGCATCTAAATCTCGGCATCCTCGCTTGGCGCACGAGCACATGTATGAGTACCCCATATTCAAGCTCAGGCCATGACCGGAGAAGAATTCACACAACACCTGTGCCCAAAGGAGAGTATGCGACCACTTGTACTCCCATCTCTGCACAGGTGCGTCGCAGGGTCGTCTGCGGCAGGAAGGGGTGCATCTCAACCTGCACCACAGTGTGTGCGAGTTAGACATGTGGGCAGCTAGAGAGCGCTCTGAGGATTGTTGCTGCCCGCGCATGCCTTTAAGACCCGGGTGAGCATAGGCTCTCCACCTGATTCACCATAGGAAGGATGTTGCAGTACTCCTTCATATCCTCTAGGTGAGCTGCCGTGTAGTTGCTGCCATTGCCCCGTCCAGTCATCCAGCACTTGGCTCAGTGACACGCCGACTCTCATCCGGCATTTTGTTTTTTTCAGCGGTGGCTCAGTGGCCAGTCGAGTGCCCTCACCTGGCAAAAACCTATTGTCAGTGCAGAAATTGAAGGAAAAAGACAATCCCGATCGAAGCACAGCGTGGCATTGCCGAGAGAGCCGCTCTGGCGCAACCGTAAAGACATTTGGGTGCCAAGGACCATAATTCAGGCCAGAGCGTGCTTACAAATATCGCAATGCTATGCACCTTGCTGAACTTAAATGCTGCGATGGCCGTCTAATTCACTTTGAAACGCCAATACATGGTCACTCATACCACTGTACCAACCAACCCACCGCACTACAAATAAGCAGTCCCTAAACATCAAACCGAGGTGGGGGAATTCACGATGCCGGGTTCTCTAATGACCACAGCGATGGTGCCATTCGTAGCGGTCTGAAGCGGCGCATCAGCCGCGCATCAGCCGCGCATCAGCCGCGTTAAGCGCACCGCCGCCGTTTGCTGGACACAACACCTTGAGAACTCGTTGCAACCTCGTCGAGGGCGCACAGGAGACTCCATGCGAAAAACCGCACGCAGATCTCGCCTCGAACGCCCACGACAAAGCCCTTTGCTGAGCATATACTCAGAGATGCGACGAGCACCCGATGGCCCATCCACCGCATCAAGCATATCGCAACCCGATCTCGCTCGGCGTCCCATCACTCATGCCACACGAAATGCACAATACCGTGAATAAAAGTCCATGCAGTGTGTCCAACACTGCAAAGCCTCCAGGTATCATAATCCGGGGAAATATCTGCCCAGTGACACGTGGACCGAGCCAAAAGCTGAGCCGATCGCGCATACATGTAGGATGTTGTGTGACGTTGCACTTGGGGGGGAGTTGGAATGCGCGCCCCGTGGCTGACCTGACCCCTATGGCTCTGCACTTCCCTGCGGCGTGCAGGTCCTCCAGGGCGTGCCACGTGCCTTTTCGCCCTTCCTTATTCTTCGCTGCATCCAGCTTCGTGCGCGCTACGCCAGGCCAGTGCTGCACGTACGATTGACAACCCCGAGATCGCCCCTTGTCATCATCCCCCCAGCCTTCTGTAGAACAGCTGCCTTGTCATCATCCCCCCAGCCTTCTGCAGAACAGCTGCCTTGTCAGCCACACACTTACAGCTGGATTGACGAAGCAGCCAAGGAGGTCCCAAATCGCTTACCTTTAAACACGGTGAGAACCAGCTGAAGTCACACTGAGCCCTTGACCCTAAAGTGCTCCCCTAAAACCCTAAAACCCTAATCGCATCCCACGAACAGTCAGCCGCGAAGCCTTCACCTATTGGACGCTGGCTCTCAGGCAGCCTCTCGGCCAAGCTGTGTGTCCTGGTCTCCACGTCAGCTTGCCGCTGGCAGGGGACAAGCTCTCCTCGCTGCAGCGGACGAGAGCATACCTTCAACGGGCACCCAGTGGAACCTAGATGCGATTATTCAGAAGGTTACGATATGGGCCGGGCGTGTGAGTGCATCGCACCACGAGCATACAGTCAACATGGTCTACTTGTAGACGATCGAGCGATTCGGCAGCGGCAGCCATCGCTTTGTCATACCTGCATGCGACCTTCACGCGTGTTCTGCCTCCCATGGACCAGCTGTAAAGGCTGCTCAGACGTTCCGGGCTTCTGGCTCGGACCTCGGCTGCCGGGGGCCTTCACAGCAGCCGGTTACATCGGCGTGGCCTCGGCTGCCGGGGGCCTTCGCAACAGCCGGTGACAGAGATCGCGATGGACCGTCTCTTGTTCACCTCTCGAACTCTCGAGGTTTCCCGAAGCTTTTTCTAACGGCTGCTCTCAAGAAAATATCAGTTGACTTATCGAACCGTTTCCGCGGTACGTCATAGGAGGAACATGGACTCGCCGTAGACAGGGTCCCTCGCAAGACAGTTGGGCGACCCGAAAAAGGCAGCCGCCATCCTGTGGTGTATCTGACTCCGGCCGCGACCCGAAGGAGGAAGCCCCGCGGCAAACCTGCTTCCTGCAGCTCCATCGCGTGCAAGCAGCAGCAAGGAACGCGCAGTGACTTCGTTGAGCTGACCGGATATCAACTGCATATCCCGAAGGCGTACTCAGGTATGACACCCGATGTTTTGGAGCGCTTGCACATGTTTCATGGATGTGCAACACCAGTCGAATTCCTTTCGAGCATCATTTGCAAAGTAAGCACACAAGTGTGGGTTGGCGCTTTTTATATGAAAGCGATGTTCGAGCCTTCTCGAAGCAATACCCTTGCTCATATGGCGAGATCTTTGTGGTTATGAAGATTTGGTCACGCGCCACTTCGTCTCCAAGAGCCGCGGCAATGTCGCCCTCGTTCTGGGCGCGCCACACGTGCGGTTGTTTTATCAGATCCAGGCAACCCTTATACGTTTAGTCATGCCGCTGGAGGCTAAAAATGTGGTGATGAACGCTGGGAGCTACCGTGGGGATCTCAAATCCAAGGAACTAGTGGATAAAAAATGCAGAAAAATTGACCTCATAAAATTTAACGATATAAAAGTGAACGGAAGGAATACGAGAAAATCTTCCAGCCGATTTCACCTTGTAAATTGTGGCTGTGTCTGAGATAAATAACCGCACGCCCCCGAGCCCCACGTCTCTCATGCAAAAGTCCACGAACACCTAAAGTAAATACAAAACAGGCAATCGAAAGGAATTGTGCTAGCGCAGTCAGGGCAAGAACTCCATGCACTCTGCAGCACATCACTATGTTTGGCCGTAGATATCGCTTCCACAAGTCCATGAACCTAGTTTGCACCACGGCTGTCCGCGAAATTAAGGACTCCAGATATATCTTAACGGGCTCCTCAAAGCCAGTTGCTATGTAGTTGCGCTACCTGCTTCCTTGCAAGAGGTGTGCGGCCCTATAGCTTTCTTAAGTTAACAGCTGATTTCTATACACCTACAAGTGAGAAAGCTGTCCGTACCAATATGCTTGTATCCAGACTCGAGTGCCCAGCGTACAGCATTGATCACGTCCGTCCCCTGTGCCTTGTGTGTCCCGACTGCTGATTGTAAACCCAAAGTGGTGGTGAGCGCAAGTCACTCTCTTCAATTGCCAAAAGGCCATCAAGGCGCGCGCTTTCATATACATATCGGTTTTCATATCCGAACAACAGCGATATGTGGAAACGGATCGAAGCGTGCAGGTAGACGCAAATGGAAAAACATCAGGACAAGGGACGCAAGATTGCTTCCCCCAACCTCGTTCTTAAACGGCCCAGGGGAGTTTACTCACGTCCTAAGCGCGGCATATCGACTCCATTGCGTAACTTGACCAGCGTAGAGGTCATCTTTGGCATGGGCTATGTGATACTAAAATTAGATATCTCTCCTTCTGATCAATTCGAATGTGCTTATAAGCAAGGCACGTGGCGCTCGCGTGCTAGCAAAGCGCGGGTAGCTGATAGCAAGCGCTAGGTGCACTTCTATTGGAATGGCGATGTCTCTTGTTTACGAGTATCAGTATGAATAGAGTGTCACTATACTTTACGTGCCAACTCCCTACAGCCGTTCGCTAAATTTCTCCACTTCGCTTTAGCGTTTAGGTTTTAATTTATCCTCCGCTCCGGCTCGTTGGCAAGCGAGACGATGACATGACACGTTGTGACAACGCAGGTCTGTGTGTGAATCTATAGATTGGTGTCATCGACTTTCCGTCGACTCTACGTCGTCCGAGCCAATCAGCGTGCTGCGATCAAAAAACTGCCGACGCCGACTACAGTCGGGTAACCTGACACCAATCTATAGATTCACCCTAATCGTATCGTGCCAGTGCCGTCCGATCGCAAAATGACGTCAAATATTCGGTCGCAGGCCTAGTGGAGATCTTTAGATCGACTGGCCTAGTAAAAAATGATCTCGCAGTTGACGGTATAATAAACGAATAATGAGAAGTTCATGGTTTAGGCCTGTGCTACACCGGATTTTGGTACACTGTCGAGAAGCAAATAAGATTCGTTTCGCCGGGTCATACAGTCTCCATATGACCCGGCGATCATTTTCAGACGAGTTATTAAATCTATAAATCACAGTCCGCGCGATCAGAATAAAATCGACATTCGCCTTATCGAACGTGCGAAACGACTTAAAAAGGAATATTTCGGGCAAACGCGCGATATGTGCAGGATATGTGCAGAATTCTGATTTTCCGAGCGAGCGGAAGCATGTGGAACACTCCACGTCGAAAACTAGACGACCCCATCTTGAACAGTGTGATTGGAACATGCAGCATATTTCAGTCCAGCGATACACGATCTTCGCACCCCAGCTAGCCGGTGGTCTCTCTGAACCGTTTGACGGGAAGTGTGAAATATATATATAGTGAATATATATATATATGAACGCAGGCAACGAAAGCTGAGCAGTGGCTCACACGGGTTTCGCAGTCAAAAAGATGATCGAATAAAATACTTAGGTGTTTTATGAGCTGAGAGCTGAGAGCTGGGAGCCTGAACCTGACACCGCAGATCGAGTGGTGACACAAGAACAGGGCTGCCGACCCCCCTGGGAGAGGGGGGGCAGAAAGTCACTGCTTCCATGACACCACCTCACCACGAAGAGGTGAGGTGCCAGGCAAAGGAGACAGCAAGCAAACACACCCTAAACCCTAGCAACACAAATTGTTACGGGCCCATTGGGGCTCCCCAGAGTCAATCTAGAGCGGCACGGTGTAGATGGTGCAACCCGAAGCAAGATGCTAAGCTAAAAGGCTAGGTGACGTGCGATGTTCTTTCTAAGGTGCACCACCAGACGGTGGTGCAATGCCGTGATCGGTCACGGCCGATTTGTCGAGGGCCGTGGGCGGGATGTAGACGGGGCCAGAGCGGAAAGCAGGCCAGTCGGCGTCGTCCTCCTCGTCAATGTAACCAGACAGCGCCATGGCGCCAGGTACCCACGCTGCCTCACCAGCATCAAGTCCGATGACAGGCCCGCCGTCCATCTCGTACGAGTCAGGAGCGGGCTCGATGGAACGAACGTGCATGACAGCAGGGCCCTGCGGCGCGGTGTCATCCTGCGGCTCCGGCTCCGCTTGCAGAGCACGAGCGGCAGGAGCGGCGGATGGAGGCCACGCGGACAGAGGTGGCGGCTTCGAGGGAGGGGGTGGAGCATCCGGTGGCACACGGTCAGGGTTAAACGATTTGGTGCACGAGTAGGGGCAAACACCTGCAGTGCCGAGGTGTGCGTCGGTCACCGCCCAGAGGCGGAAGCAAGTCACGCAGGGGTTACCTTTCCCTTCCCATTGGAGGTAACGCACGCCCTTGACGGGCTTCCAATCGCCGACGGGCTTCTCCCTACGGCGCGAGCCGAAGGAATAAGCCGAGCCACCAGGGGACCCGCCACCACCGCCTCGGGCACCACCACCAGCCGCTGAGCCACCACCACCGGACACCGGCTCGGACCTGCGCGCAAGCGGGAACTCGTCGCGGAAGACCTTGCTGATGCGAAGGGCGAGGGAGGAGTACGTGAAGTGGTTGCCCATGCCCAACTCACGGAGCACCACCAGGTAAAGGGGCGCGAAGTGAGGGGAGGAAGCGGCAGATGCGCGGAGGACGGCGTACAGGTCCTGGACGAGGTCGCGGTCGGCGTAGGTCGGGTTGAGCTTGCGGTGCTTGTCCGCAAGCATCCGGAAAACCGCAAGCTGGGGGGCGGGCTCGATGGTCTCGTCGATGACCACAACGCGAAGGCGAACCCAAAACCGATGAGGGTCGGGGTCCCCAATGCCCTCAACGTGGTAACGCAGCCGCTGCAATGCGCAGCGGCCGTCATGGGGGTGCACGAGGGAAGACTCCTCGTAGAGGGTCAAGGCAGTACCACGTAGAACCGTTGGGAGGACGATGTAGATGAGCTCGTTCAGGGTCCAGTGGTACACCTCGTACTCGTTGTCCAGATCCAGAAGCTTCAGGAACTCGTCGCGGGACACAGGGCCAAAGACGTGAGACATGTTGGCCAAGAGGACCGCGAAGTCGGACTCAGCTTCGGGGGTGTCGAGGGTAATGCCAATTTTGGGCTTAAAGCCGTGGGCACAAAGTAGTTTCGATAGTTCCTCCCCATAGGAGAAGGCGAAGTCGAGCTTGTCCGTGAATTCTTCACGTTGAGAGGCTCGAACCGGAGTAGAGACCCACACATCGCTGTTGGCATGAAACTCAGCAGAGGTCGCGGACCGAGAAATCGGTGTTGGGCGGCTCCGCAAAGAGGACATCCGAATGATGGGGTCGTCATCCCCGCTTTGACTGGAAGCAGGGGTAGAATGGGGGGACCCCCCGCTAGCTGCGCGGGCGGCCCGAAGCCGACTGCCGAGAGGCGCGTTGGCGGCTGCTGACATGTTTGGTAAGACGTAGTCGGAAATGGTGGCCGTAAACGTTCGTTGCGCACGAAGACAAGATTGGGCGTTACGCTCAAATAAAGAAATGCGGGTGCTGTTGCAGCACTACTTCGGGGGAGGGCACGGAGGAACGGTACGCGCCTGCCGGCCGGTTTGATGAGAAGTGACGTTACGTCACTGTATACCGCGTTGCGCGGGATCCGAATGAAAGCTAAAAAGAACGTGAGAAACCACCAGCTAGTGGTAACCCATAACCTGACGGGAAGTGTGAAATATATATATAGTGAATATATATATATATATGAACGCAGGCAACGAAAGCTGAGCAGTGGCTCACACGGGTTTCGCAGTCAAAAAGATGATCGAATAAAATACTTAGGTGTTTTATGAGCTGAGAGCTGAGAGCTGGGAGCCTGAACCTGACACCGCAGATCGAGTGGTGACACAAGAACAGGGCTGCCGACCCCCCTGGGAGAGGGGGGGCAGAAGTCACTGCTTCCATGACCGTTCCCGTTTTTTTGATCTGATGATCCAGGATTTGTCCCAGGCGACATTTGGGTGACATATGGTGCAAATGTTGTCCAGGTCCCAAATGTTGGACGATTATTTGCTTTTTGGCATTTCACAAATAATGACTTCGCATGACCTCGCATGACATCGCCGGATGACAGTCGCGACAGGAGCCAATGAAATCACTGCGATCAACACATTTGCTTTCCCAAGTTTCGGTGTAGCACAGGCCTTAGTGGCTACTTATTGAACCGTGGTATCGCGAAACCATGGTTTACAAACCGTGGTTTCGCGAAACCACGCTTTTCGCGATATTACCCCGAATATTCCGCCTGGTGGCGCCTGGGTGGCGGGGGATATGCTGATCGCGTGTCACGTTCCCCCAAACCATGGTTTCGCGAAACTACGGTTTGAAAAGCGTGGTTTCGCGAAACCACGCTTTGGAAACTGTGGTTTCGGGATACCACGGTTTGGAAACTGTGGTTTCGCGATACCATGCCATCACGATGTCAGCAAATGTCGAATTGATATCTGAATTCGACATTCGGTCATCAGATTTCAGATTTCAGATTTCGTTCATCAGCTCGGGGCGTTCGAGTCGATCTTCAGATTTCCTAAATTCGATTTTCACATTATGCATCTGGATGACGATGGCTGACGTTCCCCCAAACCGTGGTCTCGCGAAACCACGGTTCAGAATTGTCTTACGTGATGGGACACGTCGGCAGACAGGCTGTCGCGGACGTGTACACAATATTCCTTTCCAAAACCATGGTTTTGGAGAAAACCATGAAAACCGAAACTGTGGTTTCGCGATCGCGAAACCACGGTTTGGAGGCTACTTATTGGGTACACGATCAAAAAAATGCACAGAAGCGTGGGATCGAACGATCTGCCCATCGTGTCCGTGAACGCAGTGATGACAGTCGGGCCAAAACCATGGTTTTCAAAGTAGCCACTAAACCATGAACTTCTCATAAGTAACTAAGTATGAAGTAGCGATTTTATACTCTACTCGTGAAACTGCATCTGCACTCGTGTCATTATTGTCATTGCTAAGACCAAAGAGCTCTAAGTTAAAGTTTATATATAACCAATAACGCTTACTAAGCCAGAGACTTTTCACAGGGGGAGTATTAACAGTATAGTAGATACTATACTCCCCCTGCTTTTCACTATTATAGCTTGCGGGAACAGGTGTTCCGCTCGGTAAAACAAACTGGCTAAGCTCCCATAAACAGTCCGGCCGAGTGCTTTTATCATGCATCTCGGAAACCCGGATAATACGAAGTAATGACTGACAGTACAATACTACTGTACCGTCATCCTAGCTACTAGCGGAGTCACGGTTCCGATCAGAGACGGGTCAGGCTAGGGGCTATCAGAGCCCATAATAATAACCCTGAACCTAAAGTCCAGCACACCACCCGGAGCTGTGACTGCAGCCAATAGGGCTAGGCAAGCGGAGCTAACTAAACAGACAACAAACAGCACTCTACTGGAAACAGATATACTTCTAGCTGGGTGCCCGGGGACTTGTCCCGGCATAATCATGGGGAACGCAATTATTTCCCCCAACAGTCGCGGCGGAACCAGCCGCGTGCCCCGCGGATCCAGCGGGGTACCGACAACGGCAGATTGGGGGAAAATCGGAGCGTTCCTTCGTGTGTCACTCTTCGCCGCCTACGTGGCACTGTGGGGACTCAGTACTCTGTACCGCACCAAGATCGCCATCATAAGCCAGAGTAGCTCAACGGCAGAGCGCTCGTCCGGTATGCGAGAGGTCACGGGCTCGATCCCGGCCTGGCTCACCTTTTTCGGGCTTCTGGTCTAGCGGTGTCACAGTTTCTGTTTCCCCATGAGGTTATGGGCCCACCACGCTTCCACTGCGCCTCGCGGTTGTGTGGTTGTGCCACGTAGACACTTCAGAGTGAGGTTGTGTCATGGGGAACGCAATTATTTCCCCCAACAGTCGCGGCGGAACCAGCCGCGTGCCCCGCGGATCCAGCGGGGTACCGACAACGGCAGATTGGGGGAAAATCAGAGCGTTCCTTCGTGTGTCACTCTTCGCCGCCTACGCGGCACTGTGGGGACTCAGTACTCTGTACCGCACCAGGATCGCCATCATAAGCCAGAGTAGCTCAACGGCAGAGCGCTCGTCCGGTATGCGAGAGGTCACGGGCTCGATCCCGGCCTGGCTCACCTTTTTCGGGCTTCTGGTCTAGCGGTGTCACAGTTTCTGTTTCCCCATGACACAACCCACCACTGCGGCTAAGGCTAATCACACCTCCAGGGTTTGAAGTAAGCAGACTCAGCCACTGTAAAGCCGGTCGGCATAGCCGAGTTCAGCAGACGGATTCCAATCAAGAAAAGCATCCGAAGTCAATTGAGAAGAGAACTTGTAAGCACTGACACCACCAGACCCAAGTGGGTCAGGCGGATCCCAAAGTGGAGTGGCAAAACCATCAGATTGCAAAGCCGTTGAGGTAGATTGAGAAAAGAACTGAGTTACATCCCGCGGTGGCAATGACGGACCAGCAGTAACCACAGGCGGGCAGAGAGAATCCAGTAGTGCTTCATGAGACCGTAGTGAATCGTAGCCGTAAGTGGCTCCGGGCTCAACCAGGCCCCTGACACCACCGCCGACCACGAGGGTCGGCATCGCCGCAGCACTGAAGAGAAACGTAGCCACCATGAAAAGGCTGAGTGCAAACTCACCGATGCCAAATGGCCTGGAGCCTCTGGGGACTCCGAACCGCCGAAATGCCGCAGCCGCCGGCGGTGCACCCCCCTCAATTTCAGTCAGGCAGACACCAGGAGGGTAGTTGGAGCCCTCCCCATCATCATCGGAATCACACACCTCAACAGGCTCAGGGTCAATGTCAAACCAGTCAGGGTGGACAGTGTTGAATGTTTTGAATGAACTGTCAGCAGGAGCCATCGGGCCGAGAGCCAGAGAGGCAGACGGCGGCACAAAGGCGGCACGGTTGACTTCACGCAAGTCAACCGGCTCATCATGCACAGGTGCAGAGGCCTTCGGCAGCAGCTGCTTGGCAGTGGTCGGCTCAGCGACACCACCAGCAAGCGGACCGCTGACCTCAGCAAATGCAACACGGCCAATGGAAAGATGCTCATCAGGTGCAGACTCAGCAGAGGCAGCAGCATCCTTGAACTGCTGCAGAGCCGTAGGCTCTGGAGCAAAGGAATGCGCAGACAGTTCACAGATTTCAGGTTGCCCCACGAGAGCACACAAGTGCTCCATGGACCCCTCATCCCCAGCGTCATAGTACCGCTGAAAACGAAGGGCAAGCACGTCGGAGTCATAAGACTCGACGGCTTGGCAGTAGGATGCCGAGATGGACAAAGGGTGAGTGTCCTTGTGAGGACACTCACTCAGCCAATGCTTTGACCCAACGGCGCGGCACTTCTCGTGCCTGCACGCTGGGACAAAGGTGCCAGACCGCTTGTCAAAAGCCACCTCCGGAGAGGCGGAGTGAGCAAGCGGTTGCACTCCAGGTCGGTGGAAGTTGCGTGGAGTGTGCTTCCCAAGGGGCGGCTTGGAGCCACCCTTCTTAAGGGAATCCACATCCCGCTGCAACTTGACCAACTGAGAACTGAGCCGCTCGATGGCCGAAGCCAGGCCAGTGTCAGTGGTGCAAGATGCTACGGACATGGGGCGCCCCGCAGTGCGCTTGCCCGAGAGCCGCCCGCAGCGGTACTGCTCGCGCACGCGTGCCTGCAGGGTGAGCAGACTCACAGCCGCACGCTGGTCAGCTCGAGCAAACGAGTCAACCAGCGTGGCGTAAGCCGGTCCAGACAGGGCAGAGAGGAATTGCCTTTTAACAGCGTCTTCGGGCAGCGTCTGCAGACGCTGTGCATCCCGAAGACAACTGTTAAAAAGACGAATGCCAGAGTCAGGGTCATGTTCATCCGAGATTCTCACTTCAAGCAGCTCAGTCAAAGACTCGAATGGAGTCGAATCATCAGCAAGCATACGCACCACCTCGAGGGTGGCACGTTTGCCGTCAGCAGGAACATCGGCCCCAGAAGCCTCCACCCAATTACGGGCAGGAGACCCTGGCGCAGTCAGCAGCAACAGCACAGAGTACAGGAGCTCATTAGCAGCAGGCATGACAGGGACATCAGCAGCAGACAGCTCAAACAGGGGTGCAATTGCCTGTGACTGCAGCGTGAAAAGCTGCTGAATCTCGGAGATCAGCTGTGAAAAAATGTCCGAAGCCGACGATTCACTGCCATGAAATTTTGCCGTTTTGTCCCCCAAAACCTTGGTCGCTGCTGTTTTCGCGCACTGAACATCGAAGGAATCTTTCCGTAACCGCTGCACGAGCGTCGCAGCCGCAGCCGACTCGTCAGCCGAAGCCAAATGCGGCGTTGTGGGGGTAGCCGAGTTCAATGCCCCAATATCATCGAAAATAGTTGCTAATTTACGCGCCCTAGCGCGTGTACGTGGTCTTTGCGGTGTGTCCATTCTCAAAATGACGGTGAGATGGGAATGCGGGCTAGCGGTGCGACAGTAGCGGACAATCCCGCAGCGGCCAATTCCTGCAGGAGTCTCAGCAAACAATAACATAATCAAGCAGGTCATGAGCCGAGTGGCTAATCGTGGGAGCGACCCACAAGACGCGGAGTGTCCTGCCCGCTGATCAAACGGAACGTCAAGTATAACCATACCCAGCGACGATACTCTGCCGAATAAATGCCGAAAAAAATTGATCTCCACTTCAAAAGGAGGCCATACTGCGGAGAGAAAGCCACTGTCTAAGGGGGCGCCCACCCCATCTCTGTGTCAAAACTTAGCCAATCATGGCAACAGCTTGGCGCTGTGCCATCAGAATTACTAGGGAAGTGGTGACGCGCATAACCTGCGGGAACAGGTGTTCCGCTCGGTAAAACAAACTGGCTAAGCTCCCATAAACAGTCCGGCCGAGTGCTTTTATCATGCATCTCGGAATGTCTGGTGATTAATAGATAGTTTGAAACACATATAGGGTAGAATATTCTATATATCCGTGTTTTAATACTATCGCTGTACGCAAAAATATGAGGCTCAAACGGTGATAATATGTCTGTAAAAGATATAACATATGAGAGTCTGAGAGTCTAAGTAGCTTATGCTACGTGCGCTGTGTAAGTCTGTACGAGTACGGCTACGGTGATGCTCGAGTACTCTAACACGTGGCTCGCAGTCTCTGTCGCTATGACTCGCGGTCTCGAGCCGAATAATAATGCAGTCATCTGTCACATGCATCGAGGAATGTCATACAGGGGGCAGTACGGTATATCTAGTCCCCCGTGACACCACCACATTCTGTGGATGTGTGTGGCAGTGGCATGATAATGTCAGACAAGCAATATATCATAATACTCAGAAACGGAGCCAGCAGAGATACAGGCATTTGCATTGGCAAGAACTGGTCCTACTGGTGCCTCCGGGTCTTTAGAAATAGACATGCTCGCAGAGGCCCACCTTCCCTCGCCTCGGGTCACCCTATCAAGTTCTGCCGCTGCAGTGATGCTAATACAATCTGATCCTGTCGTTGCTGTTGTTGTAGTTTTTGCTGCTGGGCATGCAGCTTCTGTGCTTCAGCTGTTCGTAGCTTCTCAACCAGCTTAACACGCCGGTCCTTAATATCCAATAGGCGGGCAGTCAACTTGTCAATAATGGGAACCCCGTGTTTGGTGATAGGAAGGGCTTTTGTGAAAATGTCAGACTGATTGTCATCAGTCGGAATCCAGACCGGTGTAAACTTCCTGAGGGGTCCCTGACACCAGTTCCTAACCGCGTGGTACCGAACCTCAATGTGTTTGAGCTTAGAAGAGAGTGCCCGCTGAGTGACTAGAGTCTGAACTGCTGAGTTATCTACATTGATGGTGATGGTCTCAGCTGAGGGAAAGAACTCTGTTAGTGTGTTATAGATGGCCAGGGCGGATGTGCAGGCCTCTGACATGGCAACATACTCTGCCTCTGTAGAGTGAAGGGCAGTGCATGACTTCTGCTTCTTTGACCACCAGTCAATGAGCATACCGTGAAAGTAGAGACAGTAGCCGGAAACTGAGTTCCGTGTGGCAGTGTCTCCTGCATGGTCTGAGTCACAGAACGCGGTGAGCTGGGGTGCTGTAGAGTCAATAGGCATACCAAGTGTGTACTCTCTGGTGGAATAGGCATAATGGAGGATCCGCTTGGCAGCGGTGAGGGCTTCAACTGTGGGCTGGTGGCAGAACTGAGCCAGATATGTGACGTGGTAATATATGTCGGGTCTGACTGTTCTGGCTAACCAGAGCAGAGAGTAGATCAAGGATCTGAGGGGTGTCTCAATGGACCTGTCAATGGTATCAGGTGGGGGAATGGGTAGGGAGAGACCCTCTGCCATCGGTGATCGAGGTGGCTGCTTATCCGTGTCTATGCTGAACTTAGCACACAGATCTGTGATGCTCCGCTCGTGTGAAAGCTCAATCCTGGTCGGGTATGACTCTCCTGTAGGAAGTGTCTCAGTCTGAACATCAACTCTGAGCTGGAGGAACTGGTTGAGGACACCAGAGTAGGTGGCCTGAAATGTGGACATGATGTCAGTGTGAAAGCGGGCTCTGGACAGCTCATCGGCACAAGCCACAATGAAGTCATCAACATAGATGAGGACTATGAAGAGCTGAGTGTCAATCCAGCCGATGTATAGGCACTCGTCATATGTGGACCTGCTGAGTGTAGGGTAGCGGTCTGTCATGAATCTGTGTGCAGTCTCTGACCAGAGTCTGCCTGAGGTCCGATGTCCGTAGAGTGCCTTCTTCATATAGGCACCTACATATCCTTTGGGATGAATGTACCCCTTCGGAAACCTGACATAGTACCGCTCATCTTCAGGTATTAGAGCCTGGAGGAAAGCCTGAGAGACATCATAGTGGTATGGCATGAGTCTGTGCTTCAGGCAGAGCGCTAGTAGGAGTCTGAAGGTGGTGAGCTGAGGTGTAGGAGCAAAGGTCTCCGCCTCCTCATAGAAGGCACGGTCCATGTCTCCTCTGGTGGTGCATCTGGCCTTGAACTTGTCAAGGGAGCCGTCTGTCAACTTCTTGAGCTTAAAAACAAACTTACTGGGGAGGACGGTGGAGCCTGGAGGGAAGGCGGTGACTGGATCGGCCCTGTCTGGCTGAAGTATGCCGTCAATTTCTGACTGAATGGCTTTGTGCCACTGTCTCCAATTAGGGCTGAGCCGAGCCTGTCTGTATGTGGCAGGGTCTGGCTCGTCCATGAAGGCATCACTCGGGAAGTCTGCGGGGTCCGAGTCTGCATCCCTGAGGGCAAGGAGCATGGCCTTCTGGTCTGGGGAGATGATGACAGCATCGGTGTCTGCATACTGGGTGGAGTGTGAGTCAGCAGAGTCGAAGTACACCTGGTATCTGTGCTGGACCTGAGGCTTATGGTCTACAGACACGATGACCGCAGGGTGATACTTCTGTCGGTCAGCTGGCTTAGCCGAGCACATAGCAAAACACGGGTAAAAGACATTAGGTGCCCCATGTTTGTGTCTGTGCTTGAGAAAGCTGATGAGAGTGGCATAGTGGCTTTTGGCCAGCTGGAGATAGTGTATGAGCTTTACCCAGACTGGATGTCTGAGTTTAGCACACTGGACCTTGACATAGGCAAAGGTCTCTGACTCGTGGGTGCTGCATGCAAGCTCGAGGATGTCGGGGGAGGAGAGGGCTGTGGGGCGTCGGATGGGGTACAGCTTCTTTGTGAAGATAGTTGTGGAGGCGGGATCAACCAGAGTGGTGTGTGTGTTGGCAAGTGTCTTAGCCATGAGAGCAGGGTCAGTGACAAACGTAGGCCTAGAGAGAGCCTTGAGTTTTCCTTTCACTGTGTCAAGGCATAGATAGTTGCCAGGTGTGAGATTCCCGACATAGCGGTAGGACTTGCTCTTAGGCTGTAGCTTAGCCGAAGTGTCAGCTTTAGCTCCTGCCTTAGAGCGCTGTGCGGGGTCCTGCCAGACATTGCACTCGGACCAGAAGGGCCGGAGCTCAGTGTAGTCGAAGTGACGGCCGGTGTATCTGAGGTGAGGCGTGTCCATTCCAATGTGCCTGTTAGGCATAACATTGAGGACTGTGTTAATGGCATGGAGTGCAGCAAGAGGCCATGTGTACAGCGGGGCATCATATGTGCGCATGGTGCTGTTCATGATCTTCTGCATGTCTCTCCAGAGCACCTCAATCTGAGCCTGGAACTCGTGCATGTATGGCGGACCGGTCTCATGACGCATGCAGTACTGTCGGAGGAGTGTCTTCATCTCCTCCGATGTGTACTCTGTGGCACAGTCTGTGTGGAATGTGATGGTCTCTGGTGTGAAGCCGTGGGACTGAATGTCATCATGGACAGTCTGGAGGTGGAAGTGTTGGCCTCCCTTAGAAGGTGAGGCATACCCGAAGGCCTTTTTAGTGACGGGGCACTTAAAGGCACTGATGAAGACTGACTCGTCGTAGCCAGGGGGTTTGCATGGGCCCCAAATGTCAGCAAATATGTGCTGAAATGGCTTGGACTGTTCCCATTTGACAGGCCGGTGGCTGGCTGGCAAAGCCGGAGGTGGTCTGCGGTTGGCTCTGTCAAATACATTAAAGGGTCCTGGGCGCTTGGCATTCCAGGTGTTGCAATGAGCACACCCGCAGCCTGACAGGATAGTCCTGAGTGTCTTCATGGAGAGGTGTCGTCTGGGCACTGCAAACTGAAGCCCCTGTGAAAAGAGGTGAGCAATGTACTGGTGTGAGTAGTGGCCCAGACAGGCATGGAGGTACTGATGAGGGTCAATCCTGGGGACTGTGGTGGCATCCTTGAAAAGGATGATGGTGTCGAACGGGGCCCCCTGGATGAAGACACGGTCAGCACCGCCCTCCCCTCCTGCATCTGTGAGGTCCTGGGGGGAGTAGGTACCAGCTCGAGGGCGGGAGAAGAAGCCGGGAGTGCCTGCTGGGATGGTGGCTATCTCCTGAAAGTGATAGGTGAGTGGCCACCAGGCTGCAGATGGTGACTTCCGAAGACACACCGTGTATGAGGTGTTATTAGGGTCTAAACAGAAGTCCTCTAGCATCTTCATCAACATCCTTTGGATGATGGAGTTGATGAAGGGCGGGTTGGCCCAGAAAGAGCGCCCGCACCAGACATGATCCTCAGCAGGGTCCTCGAGGGAGTAGTAGTGCTGGCACTGTGTGTTACCCCTAGGGGATGCCGTCCGTGTAGAGGTCTGTGTCACAATAGCCATGTGGACTGTGCTGAGCAAACTCTCTGTAGGCGGACCTAGCAACCATCCAGTCGACTGTGCCCTTCTCTGCAAGTTCCGAAGGGGCAGGCTGCAGGAGGGGTCTCCTCTGTGCTATGGAGTGGGCAGATGGGGTGGCTCGCCAGCTGCTGGGGTGTACAACATAGTCTCTGCCAGTGTCATAGAGGTCAAAGAGAGAAGCACCGTGGTGCCATGTGAGGTCGATGAAGTCAGGGGAGCGGGCCCCGTGTCTGAGCATCTGGCGGACTGAGAGGAGGTTTGGGGCATTTGGATCATAGAAGGCTTGGATAAAGGGGAGTGTGATCCAAGTGCCGTCGGTGTACTGGAAATCAATGGAGGCTGTGCCGACACTGTGAGGCTTGTAATGCTGATCCGAGGCTGTGGCCATGCTGGAGGTGCACGGGGACAACTCAGTGAAGAGCTCCCTGTTGTTCAGGAGGAGATGTGAGGCTCCTGAATCTACAAGGAGGTGTCCGTGCGTGTGGGAGGCACGGCGGCCTTTCCCAAGCAGGGGGAGGAAGACCGGTGTGCCGTGGGGACAGTGCGGGGCACTGTCGGTGCAGCTGAGGTCTCTCCCCACGGCGCTGCAACCGCAGGGTCGTAGACCTCAATACTGATCCCAGGGGCCCAAATGGTGGTCATCAATGACCTCAAACTGGGCCCAATCATCCTCAGAGTCTCCGGTGCAATATGAGGGGTGTGTTCGGCTGTAGTTCTCAAGGATGGAAGGAGGGAGATGGCATAACTGAGAAATCCCACTGAGAGTGCTCTGGGGAGTGTGAGCTATTTGGCCGTGGCCGAGGTGTGTCAGTGCGGATCGAGGTGTCTGCCATGAACTGCTTCCACTTAGTAGTGGTCTCCGAGGTGTCCTCCTGAGATTCAGGGATAGGAGGGATGTGGAAATCCGGTGTGACGGCACAGGCCTGCACTGTGGACGGGACCGGGGGCTGCATGTGTGTGTCTGAGGTAGCAGCCAGCCGGTCAGTGTCCACCAATGCAGGCAGGGTGCCCGCTGTAGCCCGTGTAGTTGCCCTATCGGCAGTGGGCTGAGCAGGCACCGTACCGTCAGTGTCGGATACTGGAGGAGGAGGAGGAGGTGTGTGTTGGGGCGGATAGCCCTCGGTGTCTGACTCGGAGCCTGAGTCGGAGACATCGGCCCACAGGCCAATACTCTCAAGCCCGGGGTATGTACACTCCAAGGGGGCTAGGGAGCTGTCAGGGGCACCGAGTGTAGGCGGTTGCTCGGAGGCCACTGTAGTGTCGGCCCCGAGAGCTGTGCTGAGAGATGTGGGGGTGTCAGCGGTGGTTGCACCGTCAGTACAGACGGTG